>JAQIXG010000482.1:0-31927 GCA_034700105.1 Oconnorella tubifera
GCTTAAATTAATTCCTATGCTTATATTTGATTGAAATCTCAATGCTGGACTTATTATGTCAGAAAAGTATTTGAGATTATAATTCTCAGTTTCTGTTAACTTTTCAGGGCCTGTATTATAATAGCTTAAACTAATTTGAGTTAAGTTAATTTGTGTAGTTTTTATGTATATTTTCTCATATTTCAGAACATCTGTAACAGGAAGCATGCCCCTAATAGCATGTCAACCCAGTCGACCTTTATATATCAGTAACTTCACATCAATTCATCCTGCAACTGATAGCACCTACCTCAGTTTTATTGATGACTCGATTCATTCTGTATCATCTTCTTCTTGTTCTTCTAAACTATCTGACTCAGCGAATGCAAAAATGGACAACGCTATAACTTCAAGTGAAAATAGGAAATCGTATTCGGAAAACGATGTTCATAACACACACGATAATGAAAAAGATGAAGTTTCTAGTCACCATTCTGTGATGATTACTAATTCTGCAGATAATTTAATATCTAATCCATTATTTGTACCAATGCATCAAGCGAGTGAAATATTAGACAAATTAGATTCAACTCAGATTCCAAGAGACTCGACTGATATTCTTACTGATAAAACTCCTAAAAATGAAGACTACTTAAACAATATCTTTGAAAATAATCTTCATATGCCTAATTCTGATGCATTACAATCTCAACCCCTTTTAATATCCCCCCTCAGCACAGATTTTAAAACAGATTCTCAGTCAGATCTGTCAAAATCTTTTCCAACTTCCGGAATTCCTAATAAAGAAACGCACGCGAATGGTATCAAAGAAAAAGTATCTTCTCGAGAGTGGAAGATATCGACTTCTGAAGATCAGAAGCAACCAGGAGTGGTATTTTTTAGACAAGAGTCTGGCTTAACAGGATCTCTGTTAGCTATTCCGGAAGTGTCCGCAGATCCAAACGCTAGCCTTTTGTCAGTCTGTTTGAAAAGATCAGCTATTAAGGAGAAAATTCATGATATTATTGAGTCAGTACCGGGTTAGCGAGTTCTGTTTATGATGGGAAAATGTTTTGTGATGTTTTGTTCTGTTTCAGTAAAGGATTTAAGTTTGTAGTTTGTAGGATTTTGACGTTTTTTTGTTATTGTTTTAATCGGAAAATAATGAATCATTTATTTTAGATAATCTCAAATGATTGAAGAGCATTTAGTGGACTGCGCTTTTTTATTGCTATAAATATTAGGGCAAAAATTATTGGAAAGGGGGAAACATGGCTGCTGATTTTATCTGCTGTTTGGTTTATACATCTTAAAGTTGTTTTTCTGGTGTTCACTCATCACTTGGTTCCTGTAAACAGCATTTCTGCTTAAAATAAGCACCATTTTTTGCTTTCATTCTATTTATAAAGCTTCTTATTTTAAAATATCCGCTTATTTATTATCTTTTTTTCCTTTTTAGATTCTAATTCCCATGATGGCACCACTAGTCCCAGAAAGAAACTATGTCACTGCCTTCCGTGTTATTCAAAGCAAGAGCAACAGACGGAGACTGTTTATGATTGGTTGATTTTACTGGCCGTTGTGTTTTATAACGCCGTGAGTGGTATATGTTTAACTGGGTTTAGCGTTCTTTATATCGACTTGACGGAAATGTTTGATACTAACAGAGCGTCAGTCGGTTGGATTCCTTCATTGAAGTTTGCCATTGCTTGTATTCTAGGTTTGTTATTTATATATTGATTATGTCATGGGATGTTGGAGAAGTGGTTAGAGCACTGGATTCGAAATTGATAGTTTCAGGTTCGAATCCCGGAAAGTTCAATATTTTGCTGCTTCCTTTAGTAAAACGCTTAAATTGATTTTATTGTAATCAATTTCAATTATATACAAGATTAAAAAATATCAATTTTTATAAATTCTTAGAAATTAACTGAGTTAATAATTGAATTATTAAGCCTTATAATCTTGTCCTCATTTTACATGACTTGCGTTTTTCAGGTATATTTGTGAGTGATCCAATCAATCGCTACGGTTGCAGAGGCGCCGCTGTGATTGGTTCCCTTATTGTGGCTGTAGGTATATCATGCAGTAGTCTGTCACCCAGCCTTCTGTGGATGTATCTACTTTATGGTGTAGTGGGGGGTAAGCGGACTAGTTTTAGCTGTATATATATGACACACATTGACAGTTAGACAACAGCGTATGTGTTAATGATGATAATGATGATCATCATTATCAATAAATCAT
Organism: Oconnorella tubifera; assembly: GCA_034700105.1. Classification (NCBI taxonomy): domain Eukaryota; kingdom Metazoa; phylum Annelida; class Clitellata; order Enchytraeida; family Enchytraeidae; genus Oconnorella; species Oconnorella tubifera. Next base: position 2,227 of record JAQIXG010000482.1, read on the forward strand.
CATTATCTTAATTGATGACTTCAGGATAAAATGGCTCAATGATTAGAGTGATGGATTTGTAATCCAAAGCTATCGGATTCGAATCCAGTGTTTATAATGTTGGGCAAAGTTGTTGTCAAAACAACTATGAAATATGGGTGCTATGATTTCTGTAATAACGATAACAATGCTGCTGATAGCGTTGTGATGATTTTAATAATGATGATGATAATGATTATATTAATGATGCTATTAGAATCTTGTGGTAAAGCGGTTAGTGTTAACTTGAAACTGAAAGATCCAGGATTATGAGCCTTGTGTTTGGTGTTAACACAACATTAACATATTTTTACCATTAGAAAAGCTGAGAGAAGCTTTTGATTAAGACCTTCAAGAAAAGCTTATTTTTAATCACTTCTTTATCAAATGATTAAATAATCATTTACATCTTCGACACCTTTTACTAATGGCAATTTTAAATTATTCTTATTGACTTATATTCAGGTATCGGTCATTCAATGACATCGATGGCGCAGTCCGTCATAATTCAACAACGATTCAGTACTCATCGTAGTTTAGCTACCGGTATCTCAACGCTTGGTTTTACCATAGGTAACTTCTTCGGTGCGCCGATAACCGACTGGTTTCTACGCGTGTACGGATTGCGAGGTGCACTTGCGCTGGTGGGGGGCATCTTGTTGCAAAGAGTGCCACTTGCACTTTTGTTTCACACTCCGAAACAGATGATTGTGAAAGACAACTCAGAGGTATCGAGATTTTGGTTTCATAGAATTAGTTATTTTATGAAATTTTGGGAAAGTTTGAGACTTGTTTGGTCTCAAAGTTTTACCAATGAATTTGTTTCTATTTTAAATCAGAGAGAAAATGATATAATTTTATCAAATTTTTTTTTTATCAAATTTATTTTTCATTACGGAGTAGTTAATTTATTTAATGATTTTATAGTGAAGTGGTTAGATGACCGGACTCGGACACGACAGGTCCAGGTTCGAATCCCAGAAAACTAATAATTTCTCTGACTTGCTGCACCATTTAGTCAGACACTCTAATTGACATCTACTTTTGAGACATCGTTATAATATGATAATCCAGACGATAAACTTAGCATTAACGTAATTTAAGTTAAATTTAACTAATTAACTTTATTTCTACAGGCTACAGCGGGGGAAGAAATTTCTGAGGACGAACGAACGAAGTTTGAAAAGTTGAAACATTACATGCGCAATTCTTTAGACTTTGTACTTTTCCGTCACGTTAAATTCACGCTATTTTGCGTCGCTGGCTTCCTACAGAAGTTCTTTCTTCACGCTCATATAAGTCACATGACGAGCTACGGCTTGCATGTTGGCTTGTCTAGACAGCAAGCTGTGTGGGCAGTATCGGCTGTTAGTATTGCCGCCTTTATTTGCAGGTACGTTATGAATGCCCAGACAAAACGGTCCAGAATACGTTAACCCGACAAAATTGCCCCTTCAATTTGTTTAATAACATTAACCCTAATCACACACTTCTCCCAAACTTAACCTTAACCCTGACTCTAGCCTTACCTTTAATCTTAACCCTAACCTGAATCACAGCCCCCACCCTAACTCTGAGAATTAATAGGGCCGATTTGTAACATATTTTCATGTAAATGATGTACTTTGTAGATTTATATTATAAATAGCTTGTCGTTTTCTTGTATGAAAGTTGAAAGTAATTTTGTTACAGACTCTCGGTGTCAATTGTTGGAGATAATAAACACATAAACCGTTTACTCATTTACGCGTTTGGTTTATTTTTTGCGTTTATCGCGTTCGTTGCCATCCTACTTATGCCAGATATGGCGGGAATGATGATTTCTGCCATAGGATTTGGATGTAGTCAAGGTTTTTATATGTTTCTTTTTTCTTTTTAACAATATTAAGAATTTGTTACAAATTGTTAAATATTACTTTTGTTATGTAATTGTTCAAATTTTACGCAATATACGCAATTATGAAACAATAAAATAAAATGCAGTAAAATGAAGTTATTTTTTTCAATCATTTTATTATTATCAGTGAAGTATATTTGTTAAATTGAAATATTGAGCGATTATCATTATCATCATAAAAATTGTAACGACGATATTATTTCTTTTAATAATATTATACACGATTCAGTTTCTAATTTTTTTAGGTTTTTAACTACATTTTTTTAATTTTTAATGTTTTAACTTTTGCAATACTTGTTCAAACTATTAACTTTTTGTATTTATATAAACATTGCTACTTTTATATCACTTGTATTAGGTCATTACAAATTTGATACGTATAATATTGATACAGATAATAATTTTATTTCTGTATAATATGTAGGTCTTACTAACACACTGCTCAGTGTAGTGTTGGTTGATTTATTGGGCATTAAACAAATAGCAAGAAGTCTTGCTCTCTATAATCTTATTATTGCCTTTGGATTTCTAACGGGCGCTCCGTTTATTGGTTTGTTTATTCGTTTATATTCGTTTATATCGATCTTTTATAGAAAACTAGTTAAAGCGTCAAAGTCAGAATTGAAAGTATGTGATTTGAGTCCAGTGTGATGAGAAAGTTTACATTGAAATGCGTTAGAACATTTATTTGAAATTGGCATAGTTAGACATGCACATCTTTGATACTGTTCACTAATTAATAATAACTAATTAGTTAACTAATAATAGCTAATTAGTTAACTAATTAATAATAACTAATTAGTTAACTAATTAATAATAACTAATTAGTTAACTAACTAATAATAGCTAATTACTTAACTAATTAATAATAACTAATTAATAATAACTAATTAGTTAACTAATTAGCGGAAATTTAAGCATTAAGCTTAACTTTCTAGTCATAGATGTTAACCTAATTCTAAAATACAAATACGAAACAAATAAAATCAATTAATAAGCAAAAGTTTCGACATCTAGTCTACTTTATGGATAAATAACCTTAGGATGTGTTGAATGCTTTGGTTCTATTGGTAAAGGCCCGTTAGAGAAGCGGTTAGAGCGCTAGATTCTAAATCGATAGATGCAGGTTCGAATCCCGGTTAGCCTGGCTCACTATTTCTCTAACTAGCTGCACCCTAGCTGCACCCTTTAGTAAGGTGCTTAAATTGGCAGCCACATCTTTAATATGGTAATCTAAGACTTTAAACGTAACCTTGTTAGAAATGAATAAAATAATATGTTTTATAGGTTGGTTGTATGATTTACAAGAAAGCTATCAGTTGGGATATTTAATCCTATGTATAATGGCTCTAGTCGGTAGCCTGCTTGTTCTTCTTGTTTATATTCTTGATCGACGCTCAAAGTCTCAACACAGCACACATTTAACCTGAGTTTCCACACTAAACAAATAGGAAAGTAATATTTATCTTAATGGAAAAATTCACTAAACGCGTTTTAAATTGTGGTTACGTTTAGGGTTAGTTTAATATTAGGATTTTTTCCTGGATATGCTTTCAACGGATCCTTTTCCTATATTTAATTATTTTACAAGCTTTTATATTATTTTATAATGAAATTATATTTTTGCCCGGTTAGTTTGTTTCATTTCTGTTACTTATTTAATCAGAAAAGTTTTGGTACGAAATTATTGTTAATGATATATTGTTTATTTAATCAGAGTTTTTTATGTTATTTTAGTTGCTTTTTTATTTATCTGTTGTATTAAAGTTGATGTATTTTGTTTTTCTCACAAGGTTGATGTAATTCAATCTAGATTTACGTTCTTAGGTATTATATATTACGTATTGTTTTTTGTTCGGTTATTTTACATTCTGTGGCATTTTTAATGCATTGTAGTGGATGAAATTTATTCTGCAGATATTTGATCTAGTTAGTTGAGGTTATGCTGGTTTTTGACTCTAGTCAGTTCAGTCGGCCTGCTAGTTTTAACTCTTTTGATTGGCTATTAATGGAATGATGTCAAATATCAGCAGAATCAAACGATTGTGCAATTGATTGAACTTTACGATTGTAATGAAACATTGTATTCAATTTAATTATTTTGCATATTTAATGCAAATATAATATTGTATTTAATAAATATTCATTTGATCATGCGGGTATAAGTCAGCAAGTCTTTGTATAAGCCAATTCAGTAAGCCATAAGCCAATTTAGTGAGCCCATAAGCCAATTCAGTCAGCCATAAGCCAATTTAGTCAGCCAATAAGCCAATTCGGTCAGCCAATAAGCCAATTCGATCAGCCAATAAGCCAATTTAGTCAGCTAATTAGCCAATTTAGTCAGCCAATCAGTGCAAAAGCGAATTCAGTCAGCCAATAAGCCAATTCAGTCAGCCAATCTATGCATAAGCCAGTTCAGTTAGCCAATTAGGGCATAAGCCAATTCAGTCAACTATTATTTGTTTCAAGAGTTGATGACACTTCTCTTACTACTTAATCGGTTGTAGTCTGTCCATCATTGCAGGCCAATAATTACTTCTTTACAACCTGACATGCAAGATATTCGTTATCATCCTTGTTAGTTTGTCATTGGCCTATTTTAAACTTATTCAACCAATGACAGCCTTCAGAACAAATCACAGAACAAATCACAGAACAAATCACAGAACAAATCACAGAACAAATCACAGAACAAATCACAGAACAAATCACAGAATAAATCACAGAACAAATCACATGTTGTTTTATATTTATTCTATCTTTATTATTGAACAAACTCTTAATGATTCAAAGAGATTTTGATTTTTTTTTATATTTTTTGATATTTACATGTTGATTCAAGATTACGAGATTGTCGTTAGATTGTTTAGCAAGATTGTTTTGAATTTAACTTCATTTGTATTAGGATGTTTGAATTAGATGTATTTTTAAATAGGTATAACTGTGATAGATTGTTTTTAGGATATTTGCATTAAATTCATCGATTATATTTGTTACTATCATGCGTTTTTTAAAGATATTACTTTTAAAATTTATTTATTTGAAAGATATTATAGACACAATCTTAGAAATACTGTGATTTTAAAAATGTAAAAAGAACATTTGTGGCTCTGTTTGAATGATGAGTAAAAATTAAATCTGAAAAGTTGAATGCGTATATTATTTATGACAGATATAACTAGCGTATTATATTATATTTTAAATATTTTTAATCGTCATAAAGTTTATCTAAACTTTGTAGCTTATTCCCCCCTTAAACTTCCCCCCCGCTTTTCTAAAATTATAAATTGGCTGCACCACTGTAATTTTATTGCGTATAATGCAAAAACTTTTGTATTATGCTATTTTACGCGAAGAAAAGAAAATTATAGAAAAATTATGTTTCTATTCGAAATTTGTGTTTTATCATAAGCTATACAGTCGTCTCATTTAGCCTTTTAAACTATTTCAGAAATATGTTATCAAATACCCCGCTATATTTCTGTAATAAAGATATATTTCAATGTTAGTCTATATATTCTAGTTTAGTTGATGTAATTTACTGTACTTTGTAATTTATAAACGTTGCTTCTTTTACCAGTGTTTTAAATATAGAATCTAGGAAATATTATTGTTAGAATTGCACGCAGGGATTAAAATGTATTTACAATGTGATAATTGTTATTTCCAAGTTGCATATATTTGTTGATATATTTGATATAGTTGATATATTTGTTAACATTTTTTGCTTGTATCCGGTGAAATATTTTTACTATTGTACAATTTTTAAATAAATCCTTTTGTTTCAATCTAATTACGTGATATTTGTTGATTTCTTAATGAGATAGCTCGATGGTAGAGCGTTTGCCTTATCTAAATGACCTGGGATCAACTCCTATTTATGGCAACTTCCTCGGTTGACTCAGCCGTCCAGTACGTTGGGATTGGTGAAATCAGTATCAGTTTTATGCTAAGAATGAATGTCAAGTTATGATTAGAAAAAGTGAGCTTTATTTATTCGGTTTATTGAAAATTTATTGTTTTTGGCTTAAAAATCACAAAGAATGAATGAACTCACTGATTATGAAAATCTTTATCTTTCTTTTGTGTAAGTTGAACTTGTTTAATTGTCAGTTTTGTTCCAAATTCATCTATAGTCTATTCATCTAATGATTATTCCTTCAAATTTATCCATTGTTACATTGAAATAGCTTTGTTTGTAATAGGAGCGCAATTTTATTATTTTGAATGAAACTTGAAATTTACTTTTAATACTATATTGTGCTACCCGGTTGTATTATTATTATGATTTTAAATCTCTTCACTGTACAGAAATATCTATATTGTCTCAGTTGGCTATATAAAAGTCGTTATGTTTGATGTTTATAAGTGGTCATTTGATTTAAATTTATCTTTATTTTTGTTTTCATATATTTATATAAAAAGTGATTAGATATTATAGAGTTATTAAATATATTAAATGAAGCATACATTTATTTGGCTAATTGCTGCGTGCATTATGATATAATTATAACTATTACCGATTATTGTATTGTTATAAATTTGTTTTACTGGAAATTTGCGATATTTTTGATACTTACTTATCAAACATCCAACTTTTCTGATGATTTTTTTGTGATTTTATGAAATAATTGCTACATCAGTTAGATCTTAGAGTTAGTTACTTTTCTTTATGATCTAAATGATAATGTTGATGATGATAATGTTTAAATTACAATGACTAGATTTGGCAGTTAAATTAAGTTCATTCTAAAAGACTGGATCGCAGTCTTTTAGACTGATTAAATGACTAAAATCGCAGGATTTTAGTCATTTTTCCAGACATCGAATCCAAAATCTTCCGGTTTACAGTTTATTCTGATTACTCTGCTAGTAAACAACCGCGCTTGTTTATATTATAATAATGATTATCTTTTGATGACGATGACGATGACCATGATGATGATCAATAGATGATGACGACGATAATTATAATAACAATGATTCTAACAAATATTGTCATTATCATATATTTTGTTTTATATAGTTTTCATTTTGTGCTTTTATATTCATATTTAGCTTTGCGTTAAAATTGTTATAAATTGTATCTTCGCATAAATCGTCCGTGATTCTTTGATACAGTTTTGTTACTTTGTCTTTTTATGTGTTGATATTTTATATTTATTATTGCGCATTTCGGTGACGAATATTTATATTATATTTAATCAAATACACCCGAATTTGTATATACTTTATTTTTGCACAACTTTGTAATTATTTTCTGTATTTATTTTATTCCTAGTAAAAATATATCTTATTATATTGTTGTTGTTATTATTTTTAATTAGTTGAGATTGCAAGAAAAGATAAAACTAAAATACGACTTTTTAAAATGAATTTCGTAATTTTACATTTAAATAGTTTTGCTGTAGCAAAAACTGCATGCAAAAAATAACAAAATTAAGTCAAACTAAAGTAAAACTATATTTTATGTATTTATTTGAAGTATATATAATCTTCTTGTAAATGTTCTGACGAAGGAAAAAAAAAAATTACGTATCATAAGTTATTATAATAGACATCAGATAAAACACAATTCCTGCTTTATGTATCCTTGAAAACTTTTCAATCAATTAAAATGATATGTAGCAAAAATTATACGATGAATATTTATTAACAGAGTATTTATCCTTCAGGATTAACAATGATAAACATAACAACAAACAGTCAAAACATCGGTCAAGCATTATAACAACTAAATCGTCCACAATTTTAAAGCAAATAATAAATCGGCAATAACATATCCTGGTGATGCAACTAGTGATGCACAGACTGATACTTTATCCAGATATTTAAATGACGTAGCATGCAAAGAGACAACAGAATATCTATCAGAATTTTTGAACAAATGTTGTGAAATGTGAACAAAATTAGTTTCAAATAGCAAATAAAAAATACACAAAGAAATATGTATTGAAAAATAAATGCTGAAAAATTGAACAGAAATGCGTTTTGTAAAATTCCACTGCGATAATTTAAACTCGAAAAATGACTGAATTTAAATATTTAATACGGCTTTTAACAAACTTCAAGTGCGTACAGTTATTAGCCAATGCAACTAATTACTTAATAGAATAATCAACATTCAATTTATTTACATTAAAAGTCCACAAAGTCTTTAATTACAGTTAAAAGCGTAATAAAATTTCACATTACTCTCATTCAAATTGACACCCATCCAAATACCATCAGTCGATCGCTTTATTATATACAGATTAATATTCCCACAACTCATTTCGGCAATATATATAATCCTTTAAATATTTCCTCATTAGCGTCTTCATTTCCAAAACATTTTATTCCTCCTTTTTCTCTCTACATCGCTCCCTCGTGCTCCACGCACGGTTGCAGTGGGGTCGGAATATACAAATCGTTTCCGGTGCTCAGCTTTCTTTCTCCGCAATCCTCCGCGCTGAGTTTCCGCTCGGAAGTTGGTGGAAATCCAGTACTGAGTTTACGTTCTGTGGTCGGTGGCACACCAGATGAACTCAGCTTGCGTTCCGGTGAGGTGAGTCCGCTGAGTTTACGTTCACGCGATGGTTTGTCGTACTCCTCCATAGACATGCGACGATTACGAACGGAACTTATTACGTTTGGCATCGGAACCGAGGATACTGGAAGATACGAAACAAACTTTTTACAAATAAATATCTTTATTGCATCATCAAGACAACACAAAATACTAAACTGAAAAGAAAATAAAGTAAACAAAGATAAATCAATACATATACTATACCTATACGAATTATAACTAAAATCGATTCAAAAAATATTACAAAGTATATACTATAAAATAGTATCAGTAAAGTATATATATCAATAAAGTAATGTATCAGTGAAATAAATCAATAAAGTACTTCTACGAAATAAGTACTTATATCAAACAAGTACAATCACCTAGACCCAGTCCCTGTAGAAAGTACTGGAAGCACTCGGCCAATTTATCCGGCTATAACACGAAAAGAAAAAGATATATTAAATGTCAAAAATAAACTTGTTTTATGGAAAAAACACAAATGTGTCTCAAAACAATCCAATCATTCTAACCATGATCAGATTGTTTTCTGTACAAAAGTAGTTTTGATCAGAAAGTTATTAAGACAGTAAGATTAAAGATTTGATCAACAGACATTTCTGTAAGCATTTCTGACACTATCAAATCGACAATCTTTTTGTACAATGCATTATTTATGACATTATGTTATCCGATTATTGTAAATTATTATCATTATTAGCTGGTACCTCGATAAAATGGAACCGAATACATCAACCCAACAAAAAACCATCAATTCATTCAATAACCCTAACCTTAACTAATTCTCAACTTAACCCAAACTGTTTCACTAATCCTTGCTTCAATCCTAAACCTAACCTATACTCTAACTCCAACCCTAACCCTAACAATTAACAGGCGGGCCAATTTGTCGGGGCCTTTTGACGGGTCACATTTTGAGGTAATTTGAGGGGTCATAATAGTACTTACCTTTTCTTCAAGCACATTTGCCACGCCAGCTACTTCTATGAAGTCCACTTTTGATTTGTCATCGCAAGTCTTAATGATGGCCTGATGCAGTGACTTGGTCGTGTCATAGAACAGAGACTGCTGTCCTGTCATCAGCAACACTGGACATCTATGTACAAGAGAAAAACTGATTTAAATAGATTAGATAAACTTATGTATAAATTATTATATGTACAATTATATGAAGTAAATTACATGAAGTAAATCAGAAATTGGGCTGATTAGAATTATATCCATTCGCATCAAGTTATTTATAGATTCATGTTTTGAAGTATATACTAAGTAAATTACATTAATGGTTTAGAAAAAATTAGAATTTGATATAAAAAAATTAAAATTAATCGATAAATAATATAATAGATGGAAAACTCTTACTTCAGGTTCTTAACTTCACCCTCGATGCTAGTTCGCCTATAAAAGACAGAACAAAAAAACAACAATTAGGTTAAATACCGATATACTCATTCATTAAAGAATGTTTTCAAAAAAACATTCTTTAATGCTTTAAAAAAAGGTCAAAAGAAACAGTTGTCCATCCTGTACTTGATTAAACATTCAATCAATTGCTGCAATTACTAAACAAGTTAAAATCTTACTTGAGATATGATTCAACAAATTTTTTAAGATTTCTCATGTTGGTTTTATTTCTAAGTACTTCTTGAAAGCTTTCAATGAGAGCTCTCGATTCCTCTCTCGTGCTAGTTTTAGTCAACTGAACATTATTACAAAAATGTTATTATTATATATATACTTCTTTAAACTATTCCATTATTAATTATTTGAAAAAATCAATTTATTAAATATACAGATTATATCAATACAACTTTACATAATAAAAGTGATAGAAATGTTAATGTACAAAAAATTAATAGTTTGAACAAGTATGGCAAATACAAATTCGATTGACAAAAGTTAAAACATTAGAAATTGGTTAAACATTAAAAAAATGTAAACTATTGTTGTTTGAAATAAAATGTATTCAGTTCGTACAATAAATTAACTATCATTTATTATACATAAACTTGAATATATTGGATAAATAAGTTATAAATAGACTCAGATATTTGTCAATTAAGACAAACTAATAAAACTGGACCATAACGATAAACTGCCAATTGAGTTAAATTTCAACAAAATATAATATCGTAAGAAAACTACCTTGCTTCCAAACCTATGCATAATCAAATAATTCTCAGCAGTCTGACTCGCTCCCATATCGTCGAGATTCCATTTAATCGACTAGAAAACATTAATTACATACAAAATAATAAACAAACAATAATCAAATAAACATAAAACACATTAAACACTTTGTTTCAATTTTGGTTGCACTGGTAGCAAAGATATATTTCAACATTAAATCCAGTAGAATTCTTAAAAGGAGCTCAAGAATGACCCTGCAAGACGTTTGCAAAGAGAAGTAAAACTTGATACCATACTTTTTTTAATGCGCCAACCTCTTATATACTTTTCTTCAGTAATAAAATATTACTTTCTCTACACTATACTTTTCCATGTAAATTCATTATACTGCTCAGTTAAACAACTTCAATCAGTATAAATCGAGTAATAAAGTAAAATTTAAGAACAGATACTTTTCAAGCAGATCATTCATTTTTTAATTTGTTTATTAAACTATTTACAATTGATAATAACCTTTTCTTTGATAGACTCCTGTATGCGAGCAGCAGTACCAGTTGAATGCAGCAAACATATTCCCAACACACGAGTGATGTGTTTCATCTACAATATTGCAACAACTTAAAATAAACACCTTTTTATTTTGTAACATATGCCTATATAATAAATAATCTTACTTTTCCTGCCTATATCTTCACGCCTTTGTGAATATATAGTTTACAATTCTTGTAAAGTGTTATTTACTAGTGTTGATTTTTTTATAATTACCAGAAAATCAAAAAGCCTTAAAAATGGTATTTAATTTATTTCAATTGCTGAAGCCTTGTTGGTCTGTTAATTTAGTGACTTATTTAATTAACCAATCCTATTTTGATTAAAAATTAACTCTCAATAAACTGTTTATAACATATAAAGAAAATAGTTTGAACAAATTTCACTTTTTATAGTTAACTTAATCAACAAAAATATTTAGATACTATATCATAAACTGTACACAATAAATGAAATGCTATGTCATACAGTGCTTCAAACTTATCCTACTTATAATGCAATATAAATAGATAATAATAAAATAATTAATTAATGTATTAATCTTACAGCAAATCGAGCAAGAATATTTGCACCAGCTCCTTCTCCAAAACAAACGACTTGTTTCACTCTGCAATCAATCAGTCAATCATTAATCAATAAATCAATCAATCAATCATCAACACCATAGTCACTGTAGCTTACATTAACTCACTCATTCTCTCTGCCTTTACTAGCAATTGTAGCACTTTAATGAGTTTATCAAAATTTACCAATATTTAGAAACGAATAATTATGAATCGAATAGTTTAGAATAAGATGAGATTTACAAAACTTACTGCAGAGTGTCAAGTACAGTAACAAGATCTTCTCCAATCACACTCATCTTTGGATACGCATAACTACAGAAAAAAATTAAAGATTAACAAAAGAATACGAAGAGACATATTCATATCAAATCAATTAAAATCTTTTATTTTTATTATATCAAAAAAGATTATATTCAATTACGAGTTACCATTAAACGGCATTGCGCCTTGTTGTAATGGCCAATCTTTCCATTTTTATTTCATGCGATTAATTTAGCAAAAATTATGTAAGTGTAAACTAATTTTTTAAGAAAGAATATAAGTAAATCATTAATTAAATCACGAATAAAGACAAAAATCATATTTCACATTTAATTTAAATACAATTGATGTACTACAAGTCATGATCATCCGAGTTTATAGTAGTGCATTATTTCGCGAATGACTAGACAATTGTCGAAATTTGCTGACATTCCTGTTTTCTAAATAAACTTTTGCTAGATAAATTAAGCTTACTCGGCAGGGAGATCAGGGACGTCTCGACCTTGTCCAGGGGCGGTGACATGCAGCCACACGGTGCGGTCACGGATAGGTATCATTCTAGGATGACCTGTGAACTCCATGATCATTTCAGCTGACGAGAAAATAAAACTGTGCAATTGCAAAGAGTGAAATTGAGAAATTCACTCATTTCGCAATTTCATATACTTTAAACTGACATTATTTTAAACCCGACTATATTGTAGTGAATTTAAAAATAAAACCAAAACTAGGAATAGAGTTGTAATTTGTTCTAGACACAAGACCAGAGGCGTAATTGTTTAATTTAAATCGCTAGGTTTTTGACATGGTGAATTAATTGCTGGATCCAAGTTATTAAGAAAACTTTAGCATTGTTTCTCGACGATTAAACAGACATTAAACTACATATTAAAATACTTCTTCAATCATTTTAAACAATTAAATTTCACTTCCTCAAGAAAATACGAAATTATTTAATTTAAATATATCTTAAATCAATTTAAACAATTAAATTTCACTTACAATCGCATCCCAAATCCTGCACGGTCATGATGACTACCTCGTTATTCGCTCGAGTACCCTATTACACAACCATCGAAAACAATATTCAGCATATTAGCGAATCAAGAGAGTGGAAGCTATTAGAAGCAACTCGAAACGCAATCAAAAATAATTGCAATCGTAAATACAGCCCCCCCCCCTCGGGGCTGCTGACTTTCATCGCGATGATTGTCAGATATTAGAGTCGTTAGTTATTACCGAGACTTGAACGTCAATTTCTGCTCGATAGTTGCCGTATAAATGACGAAATGAGTAGTCGCAAAAATGCTCTTTTTGAAGAGATCTTTTAAAAAGTTTGCGCAATAATTTATTGCGATAGATATATGAAAGTAATAAATTATAGCACTAATGCATTAAAAAAGTTTAATCATTATTGCCTTGCGTGTTTTTTTATAAAGTTAGATTTGGTAATCATTTTTATCAATTAACTTGATAAAGTAGTTGAAAAAAACACTAAATGCATTGTGTCAAAAGCTGAGATTTATTAAAAACTGTTTTTAAAAGACATGATGCGCATAATTTCACACCTATTTTGCATTTCACGCATATTTTGTGAATTCATGAATTGGACAACAGGGGCTAAAACAAAGAAATCAGATATTCAAGATAATAATATAGATGAACATGAAAAGATCAATCAATGCCATAAAATTCTTTCATCAGGGAATAAAAAAATATCATTGAATAGTTCCATTCATATACGCACAGTTGATAAATGACGTAAGAATCAGACGATACGCGTGTAAATGTTGCTTGCGTGATTGATAACGTAACGGTTACGCAATGCGTTACATTTTCTTTGGCTGATGAAAAACGACGCAATGAATGACATCGCAGCGCTTCATTAAAATTTCATATATCTCAAGAAATTTGTCATATAATATAATAATTGAATATTATCATAATATTTGCATTTCTTTTACATAAAACCACATAAATTAGAAAATTTCTATAGATATATGAGTGTTTAAACCAGGATCAATAAGATTAAGTAGACATTGAGCTGTATCATCAACATGAATATAGCGTGTCTGATTAATATAATAAATAATTGTATAATCTAATGAACATTTAAAACATTTTTGTCAAAAATAAACTGTAAAATCATGCACTGTAAAGCCTGGAGTGTTTTTAAAACTTAAAATTACCAAGAATTATAGCAAAAAGACGATATTGTAGTGTGTACATCATAATATTATGAAACAATAGTTTATAAACTTTATATTTTATGAAGCAAAATTATGTTTTACAAAACCTAATACGTAACACTGTATGTGTATATTCTAATGAATCAGTAATTAATGATACATCATAAAAGCGTCCATATATTGTTTAATTAAAACTCATAAAAAATAAAACATTTGCATGTAATTAAAAAATCTTTTATATCCGCGCATAAAACTTCCGTTTCGAATCCTTTGTTCGCGGTGCGGCAGTATTGACTGCACAATATTGTCGTCGCAACGACGACGACTAATAACAATCAAACAGCTCTTTTGTAACGCTCAATCGTCCATCGAATCGCGTGATTGATCTCGCTGAGTGATCGCGCGCACAAAATCGACATCAGTCCTCTCTCGTGTTGGCTGGAATCTAGAAATCAGGGGTCACCACATTTCATCGAAGTAAAGCCATCGAAATAAAATCTCATCCTATAATGACCAGCAGTTGTAACTGGATAACAGGATTTAAAAAAAAGTGAGTTAAAAGATGTGATTTAAATTCTAGAGCGAAATGTTGATGTAAACGTTGTTTCTGAAGTCAGTTCTGTTGAGTCAGTGTTGACTAAACAGATTACTTTCTTGTCTTTATGTCACGCTTACTAATTGTAAAGTTGATAATAATGCTAATTTCGTGTTAATATATTTGTATCTTTATATATCAATGTATATAAAATCAAATCTAAGTCATTTATTAAAAAACAATTATCAACAAGTGTATTTATACTATATAAAGTATATACACTGTATATAATAAACACTGTATAATGTATATTATATACATTATATATTATATACACTGGCATTGTATTGTTATAGTAGACCACAGTCACTAATTCTTACGACCAATTATACCGTGCCATAAAATAATTCACCTTCTTATACGAACTCATAAACTCTTTTTCCAAATATGTCAAGAGCTTTACACTCTCTAAATTGACTGCATAAAAAACCTAGAAAGTCCCTTCTGATCCTCGACACATAGCCACCCCTTCATAAAGTGATATTGAACTGGCATGACGAGAAAGATTTAATAACAGCGCGCATGGAAAATGCAAGCGTATTGCTTGCTGAACAACACAACGGATATAATAGATAAAATCACCAACAGCCGACCGAGTCCGCAGACAGCCATATTAGCGGATATTGATTCGTGGAAATGAGATCTGACGTTGGGGATTCGAATCGACGCAACGGTGTTGCTGACATTTCAACAATCGTAAATCACGCTACTAACAAACAACAGTATCCCGATGAAATAGAACTAAATATAGCATCATCGATATGATCAGCATAATCATTATACGTTTGTTTACAAGAATTGAATGTCGTTTGTTCACAGTTGATAGTAGTTTTTTAAGATATTCTGATAAAATTTAGTCATAAAAATATTAATAGCAGTGAACCGAGTGTTCAGGGTAAATATGTAAACGAGATTCAAAAAGCTTAATTCAGTGAATGCTTTGCATGCTGTTTTTATACAGTGAAAAACTGATCATTTGCATAACATAGTTATGCACTAGTAGGTACATTGTATAGGCATACATGTATCTAAAGGCATATTTCTGTTTGAATTTTAGGTTCTCCAAAGTGTACGCGATAGAATATATGAATTTAATCAGCACTATTGTGTGAATCACCTCATTATTTTATTTCTAAATCATTTTTTAACTTTTAAATTAAGCCTAAAATGGAGACGAAGTTGATATTTAAACCAAACGATATGCATGCGTAATTTTATTTATTACATCACATTAAGATCAGTGCCGGATTAAGGATGCCCATAGGCAGCTGGAAATTTTTCGCCACCCACAAATTTTTTTTACTTTGAAATTTTATTACATTATTACATTGAAACACTAAAAACAAACAAGACGCACTGGCACTGGAACAAACATTCAACTGAGTGCTGACTGAGCAATTCCGACTCTTATCCTATGTCACAATGTGGTGATCAATTCTGAGAAACATGATACCTGACAGTGACCTGACACCTCAGATTTGTGGCCATATCGCATATCTGGAGATCTTTTCTCTCACACACAACAAATAGCACAAACAGCAGCAGTAAACGAAAGGAAAAGATTGGTTTTGTTTAGAACTTAAAAAATAAAGAAATTCATTCTTCCATCGAAAAGTTAATTATAACTAGTGAAAAGCTAAAAAATTGCGCCCCAGGCAGCGCTGCGCCCATAGGCAGTGCCTATGTCTGCTTATAACTTAATCTGGCACTGATTAAGATGTGACAGATAAAATCACACTTCAATTCGACTACATACCTAATTGGAACAAAAATGAGTCAAGAATATCTACAGTATTTTCCGGTCATCTGATTAGTCATTATAAATACATCTATTTTTATCTAATTACCAGTTTCCCCTGTTATTATAATAAGTTCTCTATATAGAAGCATATCTTTATTTTTTCGGTCGACCTTGCCCCGGGATAGGAAACAATCTCTCGCTGTAATTTTCTACATCAATTTAACTTCTAATTCAGATCAAAAGTTACTCAATAGAACAGAGTAGATATTATGCGGTAGCCCAGGGTTAACGCGATATTAACTCTCATATTTCAGAAACTATTCTAGGACGAATGCTGATCATTTCTTTGCCTGGATCTGTAATATTATTCTCATCCTCGGGATGCGATATTTTCGCCAAAAAATGACAGACTCTGTCCTCATTTAAATACATGGTGATTAAATATGTGGTATGCTTTAATTTTAAGACCATAAGACAACGCCACAAATCCTTTCAGTTTGTTTGAGAACATCATCTTAAGTAAAAGCCCTTCCTCCACCTTCTTGAAAAGCTTCAAATGAAAATGAATTGGCTTTTGTGGCAAATGGGCTTAAGTCAATTATACAAGCCAAGGAATTACAGAAGTCTCAGAATCAAAAAGAATCTTTAACTAAATGTTTCATCATTTCATTAATACAGTTATTAATTAAACGACTTGTCAGCCCCTGGTGTAAATTCACCGTCCAGTCTACAATTACATATTAGATCATTTATCATCATGTTATTATCTGTATAACACTGTTGCGATACTGTGTATTATTATGTGGAGGCATAAAATATTACACACTTGGGAGTTAACTTATATTCTTGTTGTCATAACTTTGTTAATAAACAGTAAAAAAAACTAAACGAGAAAATTACACTCCAGTAATAGGAGACTAGGCGCCTGTGTTGAGAACTAGGATGCTCGCAGGCTAAACGAGAGTGTGCTAAATTATTTCTAGCCAATAATAGACCTCGTTATCACTACAAGCTTGTGTAACACTCCGCAATGGATCGCTTTGCATTATGTATGGAGAGAAGAGAGAAATGAATCGATGACACCACGAAGAGTCGGTCTATAGTTGTAACTTACACTTATAATAGTTACGCAATTTAGTTACAAGTTATAATGCAACGTTTGTCACTTAAAACTGACTCTTTTATTGCTGTAGCATATAATATTAAAACCAGAAAAAAATCTTCACAGTTCGTTAGTAAAGGGAATGGAAAAGGTCTACGTTTTTATGTATGACATCACTTTAGATGGGGCTATATTTTATATAGGATTATTTTCATACGGCTGCGCTGCTTAGAATAAAACTAGTAGTGTTTTTGTTGAAAAAGGCGGATATAAATCAAGTTTGCTACTTGAGACGCTCACAGATTTCGAGTTTTGCTGTGAAAGTCATCAATAAATTAGACGAAACTCTGACAGAGCTGTAGTGTGACGATTTCAATTATAATTTCGCGGAAGAGTATAATTCTAGAACATGCGAACAAATAGTCACGTGTCACTACGTCAAGGGGGGTGATCAGGGGCTTTTGCCTCTCCCTCAAACATTTTTTGAGGTGAGCTAACTGCAACAAAATATTTTAAGATACTATCTTTATCAGTTCGCCCTTTTTAGTGTAAAGACTAAAAACATTAAGATTTTTTCTTAATATGTCATTGCATTATTTCTATAATGTGTCTACATGTCATTTCTATAATATGTCAATACGTCATTTCTATATATCAGATGTCATATCTATTGAATGTGCAATTCACTCGAAACAAAAGATATAAAAATCTTAAAAGCTAAAAAAATGAATAAATGAAAGAAGATAGCCATGAAAAGAGCTCGCAATAGGGTAATCAATCATTTCAAAAAGAATGTAAAGAGAGAAAAAAGCATCGCGTTAGGCAATTAGGCTGCCTGATCTCAGTTCTTGACAGGAGGCTTGCTTTCAATTAACATCCAACTAAAAGAGCTTCCGGTTTTAAATTTCATGTAAGCTATATGCAGTAGGTGAAAAGAAGGATGTAATTTTAAATGTCTCAAATTATCTAGGAAATAACTATTCATTTTCATAGAATCACTTAGAGAGAGGACCTGTTTAAGGGTTTGAGCCCCATTCTATTCCCCTCCCCCGTGAAAAATGTAAAACTTTTTATTTTTGTATACAAATTAAAAGCTTTTATAATTTTAAATAAGCGTCATAAAATTTATTTTAATCCTCTCTGTAATATTTGTAATATAACTTAAATAAATACAGTTCCGTCAACATTTTATAATTCAAAAATAATCTCAAAATAATAATCTCACAATAAACATTACATTGTATAGATACCACAGCTATTTATCATTTGAAATTTCAAGTTTACTACCTTAAAAATGCGACTGTATAATTTTCCAATTAATTTACAATTCTGTCAGTGATTAATCGATCCAATCAACTATACCATATCCTTTATCTTTTAATAAATAAATTACATGATACACTTTATTATCCCTTTATTTTATAGCCGAATTTAGTTCTTAAATCTCCTTAACAAATTGGCTTAATTAGCAATCTAATTGTCTAGCTACAAACGAAATTGTCGACTTCTAGAGAACGTGACAAATACTAAAGAATTACTGTTTTCCATTTAGAAAGCCGCAATCTTCACAAGATTCTGCAACGAGGAACATAATGAAGCAAATCCTGTCAATCATCAAGACTCCCATATCGCTAAATCCCTCCTCTCGCAAAATCCATCGTCATCAAATTGTCATCTTCTTTCATCATCCTTTTTCTTTGCCGTATTATTACGACCATATATAATTTTCGTGTAGAAAAAGACTATTTCAGTGTAGCAAACAAACTGGGAAAATTCTTCTTATTTTACGAGTATCAAATAATATCGAGGAAAAGTTTCGAAAAAAAGGCAATATGAAATTGGTCATCTTTTAGCGGATAGAGATAAAAATTTAAGCAAAAAAACTGAAACGTTTGCAAGGCATGCAATATACCGCGTAATAGGATTAAATATCAATATTATAACGTAGCAATATAAACATTTTAAAACAAGGTCGAAAAATAAACACAAAAAAATAAAACGATAAAAGGTCCAAAGCTTAAACATAAAATGCAATTAAGGAAGTTTTCCATTTCGTTTAATTGCTCAATAAAATCCACGCGCGACATTCTTTTAATTTAAGATATTTACAACACTTTTCGTCAAATAAATACTTTTATCCGCAAACCTATGCGGTCGCATTGAAAGCGTAGTACGACGATTAAACGAACGCTAATCGAACGATTACAATTTAGCGCAAGCAGATTCGAGGATTTACTGACACTCTAGCTAATATAGCTAATGGTGCGGAAAGCATCTGCGTCGAATTTTAACGCGTATGGATGGTTTGCTTGTTTACAACAGAAAAATCCGTAACGCAGTAGCGTAGACAGGAATTGACTAAAGGAGGGAGGTTTTTTCTCAAAAATGTGGTGTGATGATCTATTTTACAATATCATTTACTTTTGGTCCCCAATTTCATGCATTTGTTCTCTAAATACGTGTATCCAACATAAAAATTCCATTACATCGTCACAAGGGGATATCTATTGTATCATATTTAAAATTCAGATCGGCTGCATTTGATGCAATAAATCGTGTAAAATGTATTATTAAATGCAAAATATATGTTGTGTAAATATGTTCACATATTGTACAAATCACACCGTAAATCGGTCACATAAAGTTATAAGGCGTCAAAAGGAAAAGTTTGAATTTGAGACATATATCAGTATACGCTTCGGTAATGACGAAATCATGAGAGCGCAATAATATCACACGACACGAAACATCAACACTTGTTTTGGATCACATCTAAAGCCAGGCTGCAGCAATAAAGAAGACGCCGCGAAAATTAAACCAGGATTTTTATACTTATGGTCGATAAACGCTTGAAATAAAAGGTTCAGATTTTCAGCATCAACGCTTGAGATCGAGAGAGATAGAGATGGTATCATGAGAAAACGATTTCAGTCCAGATGGCCCTCGGGTAGAAATTGACCAAGCATTTTAAACCTTAAGACACTTAGGATACATTTCTGGAAAATGTTAGGCCATAAAATAGTATAAAGAAATTTTACAAAGTCATAAAAGTCATACAAGTCTTTAGGCTAATGCAATAGCAAAAGATATAGAGAAATAATGTTATAGAATACTGCACAGAAGGCTATCTATCAGATTCTATGCTGTAAAATGTATGCGACAATTCAATGATTTTAATATGTTATAGTTAACAATGCTATATATAAATAATAGCTTACAATCATAAGAAAGCATTTTATTAGATAAATGATCGTTGCACAGCTACAATAAACGAAGTTTTAAAATACTTTCAGAGCCTTGAATTTTCTTTCACTACTTTATCATAATAAACTAAAATGACAATGAATATCACTTGAATTCATGAATCATGATATGATTTAATATCATCTTTGAATGATATGTGCACAGTGCTGACATGATATGTGCATGACAAAACATTATCTCTTTAGTTCTTCTATAGTCATTCATAGGTTCGAATAAGTTATATAAAGCACATCTCTGCTGTTTGAAATATGTTCCTTAATATTAAATTCAATGTAACATTAAGTTGTTTTCAGCTTTTTATTGCAATGTGTTGCAGTGTTAATATTGCTACTAATTTTTAATACGACTTGAAATTGATACACTTAAATCATATTACACACAAATCATATGAACGAATAATTTATCTTCGGAAATTTGAAAAGAAACGAATAAAAACTGTATGAGCTACTTTAATGATTTTAATAATAGATGTGAAAAAGTTTTGTTACATTTTTTTCAAGAATCGAATCCCGTAGCGTCGATAAAAATTAAAAACAGTAAACGTTTACAATTTCATATTATAATAGAAGAACACTTTTGCAAAAAAATTACCTACAGTTTCTCTATCATTTGATATTTATTTTGTATTGCTAATATCAATATGTCACAGTTTGAATTATTGTTATTCTCAACTCTTCACCGCTTTCTTTCTTGAGCAACGTATTATCATCATTATAATGACTTTATAGATTATTTTATGCAACAAAACAGCGATTTTATTCAATAAAAATTCTCTACAGTGATTGAAAAATAAAGAACACCATTCTATGACAGAAACTTTTTATTTATAATCCTGAATTGACTTTGGCTGCGAAATGTCATAATTTACTGACAATTACGATAAAATCGATCACAATTAAGCGTGTAATAAGTGATGTAGTGTACCAAGTGATGAAGCGTGTAATAAGTGATGAAGTGTACCAAGTGATGAAGCGTGTAATAAGTGACGAAGTGTAATAAATGCATCTTCACTCTTCACTTGAGTGCGCATGACCGGTACTGGCAGGCAATCGAAGTTACCATGGGAGCGAAATTGCGCGACATATATGCTGGCAGCATTCCATGCGGTGTTTCTTATTGCCAGGTTATTATCCATTTTACTTCATATCAGGTAAAATCATTACGTTTAACCAAGTAATCCCAGATAGGTTATAAGTAAAGAAGCCTAATCCCATTAGGTTCAAAAATTTCCCTATTAGAACTAATAATAATTATTAAATTCAAGAGATATTTGATAAAAACCGTTGTTTTTACTCTGACAGGCCAAAATTTGATGCTTAAACATTGATCAAATTAAGAAAATTGATTTCGAGAAAAGTTATTTGGCTTAAAACTTGCCGGGTACATTCTAGATTGGGAAGTAAAATAAAACGGGTAAAACTTGGTATGCCAAATAGAAATACTGATACAGCCTCAGATCTCAGCTGGTTTTAGACGATTTATTAGGCTATGGCTAATCAGCCTGAGTGGCCTTAAATAACGCTACTACGTCACTTGCGCGTAACTACAGGGGCCCTGGGCATAAAAGGCACGCACTGTGACGTCACTCTGCGACAAATTTACGGTTAGTTTACGCACAAAAGAAAGCGTGTTATTGTTATTCGTTTATACAAAAGTATTGTGTTGTTATGAAAGTGAAAATTAAAATATTAGTTTTACGTTTTTATTAAAACAAGAACATTTTTATTTCAGATTTAATGAAAATTATAAAGGAGACAATATCACGATTCATGATAATGTATACTTTCTAAATAGAAGAAATATTGAAAATAACATGGAGTAACTAAAATATATTTTGATATGATCTTCAACAGGGGTCGACATTACCAATTTGTCATAAATTGGTAATTTATATAATAATGTATTAGTGTTTCAAAATATGCTGTAGTTTATGATATATAAAAAGTGCTTGACGAAATGAAAGTCCTAAGATGCAATGAACAGTAATTATTAGTCACATGAAGTATATACTATTACGTGTAGAGATAATTGTGATTCACTATATGTTCAATTAAATTTAACACATTATCCTTACTTCTGCAGACAGAAATTCAAATAATTAAAATTACTGCACGAATCGTTTCTCCAGCCTTGAAAGAAAAATGGAAACTAAATAAGAAGCATAAAAAGAAAGCACTAACCTGCATATAGACAGTGATGGTTCCAATGTTTGGACATTTGATCTCGTGACGTTCCAACTTGGGCAGTGTTCCAGGATTATACATCCCTCTGCTGGGATTCTAAACACAAAAATATCAATTTGATAATTATTGCTAAGCGTAATAGAATTATCGATTTTGGCTAAATTGTAGATAGATTCTACAAACATACAGTAAATATAAATCGGAGTTACCGCAATAAGCAGATTTCGTACAAAGTTTTATCGATTACCGTAGAAGTTGATAGTGTAGTCACTTTTATCATTTTGACAATTATTTGCATTTGTGTTCATGAAATATTAATTTTAAGGATGCTAACGTACACAGAAGTAAGATTCAACTTGCATAAAAAGTTGGGTAATCTCCTATTTTAGCGTATTTAATTATTTCGTCAAAACGGCTATTCTATTTTAGCGTATTTAATTAAATGCATGTGCTATAGTAATTTTTTTTTAAATGGCGCGAATTTAAAAGCGTTAGGGTTAAGGTTAGGGGGTAATATTTCGTCAAAACTTTTAAATGAAATTAAATTAAATTTAAATTCATAGTCATTAAACTATGTTTTTAGTCGGTTTAGTATGCTTTATAATTAGATACGCTGTTACATTTGGCCTTTTGTGAAAAATAATTAAATACGCTAAAATAGGAGATTACCAAAAGTTGAATAGTCTCTTATAATAAGCTTGTATTATAGATTTTTTAACAATTTCTCAATGTTACGTTTAACAGCAATCGGACTGTTATATAGATAAAGTTGATTATCCATCAAAAAACAATCAAATTACAATCCACTAGCCAGAGTACGATTTAATAATGTCATCAATATATAACGTAAAGAATAATCTTAATGATACATTTCTTTAATGATGACCATCATCATCAATTTATTTTGATTCAGTTTTCTTTTTATTGTACTCTACCGAGTTTAGAATTTAGCGCTAAATTCTATACTCGGAGATGCACAGTTATTATTGCACATAGTGCATAGATTTTTATTATTCAATTTTATGTTCCGCAGCGCTTATCATGTTGGAACAGTGAAGACGACTTTCGTAGAATGCTGATGTCCCTCTTGGGATGAAATGATAAATTAACAGCTGCATGCAACGCGTTTCTTCGTTCATGCAGCTATGTTCTTTACATTCATCAAATAGTTGTTGAAACAAATTATGCAATTCACTGATTGCGAAATTTGAATTTTTTAACGAAACGTTAAGGTTGTAAACGTTTGTGACTAATTTATCTCTTCATATGAATTGCATTATTTTGTTACATTAATTACTTGAATTTTAAAATATCTTAAAGATATACAGTATATAAAGATATATCTCAGTTTTCGTTGCTCAAACACATATGAATGAATATTTTTGTTATATGCCATGTAAAATGTTATTTAAAGGCTGCATGTTCTAACTTTTAACTGAAAGGCTGCAGCCTATAGTCTATATGATATAATATATCATGATACGAGTTCATGTCCCATACGATTTAATATTACATACAGTTATAAAATGATAATTAAACATGACATTGTACAAATATTACAATAATGACAAGCATCGCTGCACTATAAGCAATGCCCTCTATGAAGCAACAAGCTATGCATATATATATATATATATATATATATTTGCAAGGCCAAAAAAATATAATGGGAAACACCGCCGAGACACGTGAAATTTCATAAAATCTGTTTAAAAAGATTTTTTTAATATACTAGACGAAAAAATACTGGGTGCAAAATTGTACAAAAGGCAAGAACTGTGAATTTAAATCGTTGAATGTCGTACAAGAATAGTTGTAAGAATAGTTGTACACGAAATGTTAGCAATTGCAAATAGCTATGGTGTTTTGGTTTTTGGATAGGGAGCAAAAAAATTATTACAAAATTTTCCCGAAAATAACTCATTTTAGACGATCTGTTGTGCCTGTATTTCTTTTTAAATTAAAAATAGTTTCACTTCATATAATATGAACGAATTCTCAGACGTATAAGTTAGCTGCTAATTTAAGCAACTTACTACACGATGTAGTAAGTTAGCGATATAAGAAAAAAACAAATTCAGATAAAATGACATAATAAATAAATCATTATATGACCTAAATTAATTAAGAATGTGACAATTACGAACAAAATGCTTGAACTTAATAAATGGGTAATAAAACGATATTTAGAAATTCTTGCTTTATTATAGTTATATAATAATTATATTCGCCTAAATCAACAAATAATGATAATAATAAACTGATTATAATCAGAAACTAGTTATAACCATTTGTTTTTCATAGAAATTATAGTCTGTATGCTTTGATATTTGGTTTAAATTAAGTTAATTTGCAAATTACTAAGTAAACATTTGACAAATTATTATTCATATTTATTACGTCCATTACCTGTCAGTTTAAGTTAAAGAATGCAATAAATCTATTATTTACAATTTAAATTTGCATTAACTATGGTATAATTAAATAGTGACGTTAATATAATTTCATAAAACCTTTACTTAAAGAATTTAAAAGATGCATTTAATCACTGTAAGTATAAATGGAATTCTATTCTTTGCTCAGTAAGATATAACTAATACAATTAAATATATTATGATAGGCAATTTAAAGTATTTGTATATGCAGCAATTATTTTTATTTATTTTCATTAGCATTGTTCTAAAATCATAACAAATAAAATTAAATAAGTATAATTTAATTAAGTTTAATCATTTAATCGAATCCATCATTTTATTTTGTTATCAATTTGCATTGTTCAGTTATCTCTGAAAGTAAGTGGCTTTATCATAATTCGTTAATTAAGGTAATAACTTCACTCAAGTTTATTAGATCATATTCTGTTGTTGATAATAAAAACTTAATACTATAGGCTAATAAGTAATTGTACTATACTAAGTATTTATACCTTAAGCAATAATAACAATCTTGAAAGTGCATATCAAAGATTTAACTATAAGTCAGAGATTAAATTTGACTGACTTAAATCTGAATGTCAAATTTGACCAGAGATTAAATTGGAATTAATAGATCAATGGTGAAATAATAAACAGATTAATCTTTTCTACAGTGAACTGGGCTTTTAAACTGGTAATCTGGACCAAGATATTAAAACATAAGAAGAACAATTCAATCATTAATTCACAGTTGTGTGAAGCCACGAATATTAATTATGAAATTAATCACGAAGATACATTACCACAACACACTAAGTGGATTAATGTTAGTATTCAAGTGGGCAAAGCCAAATATCAAATGGATTAAGCCAAATATTAAATGTAAATACCATCAAATGTATTCATGAAATCCCAATAAAACTTTACGACAGTCAGTGGAAGAGATTTATATAGTTATTGATGCTGATAATCATTGTGGTCAGGGTTGTAACAATATTATTATTACTAAATAAGTTTATTTGATTTAAATAATACCAACCGCAAATCCGCAAACGAATTATTAATATCTTAATTAAAACATTCCACATTAAAAATATTTGATCTTTTCTTTAAATGTTTATGTCATCGAGGTCTATAAACATATACTTGATAATTTTTTAAACAAATATTAACTTATGACTAATATAAATAGTATGTATTTATTTAAGGAGTACTGTCCAAATATTTTGTATGTCCGTGAAAACAATATTTGTTTGAATGGTAGCTTTTATGACAATATTATGATTGACAATAGAGCTCATGTTTTTACAGGATTACCTCAAGAGCCTTTGTTACACTAATAAAAGTAAATAAAAGATCAGAAATCAATCAGGACAAGTATCATTGCACAATGTAGGCTAATACCGAGGTCAACTATATGTTACTATTATTACGGTAACACGTTCAATAGTACGGGTTCAATTTATTTCAGCCACATTTCATCTACATAAAATGTGGCTTAAATTGTTTGCATAAAAATTATAAAAAGATTAATCAGTCAGTTAATTATCGATACAGGTCAAGCTGGCCATGTATGACGAGTAACTGTAAATCACATCGTAAGTAAGTCACTCGACTCACTCAAATCAGTTAGAACAGTACAGATATCTGATCAAACTGTTTCTGGCCATTTTTACTGCACAGACACAAGTAGCCTATTAAAATATCGAGAATATAAAATTGGGCATTAAAAGTGTGATAAACATAGACTTGTTATTGATAATTATTGAGCACTTAACATTTATCATAAAAATATGTCCGCGGTAGTGACTTTAGAATTAAAAAAATCCATTATTTTCAAATAAACATGATAAAATATTTTGATATGATATCAATAATTATTTTTATTAAATCAGCAAACTGAATTTAATATTGAACTTAAATTTATTGCTTAAACAGATTTGATTATGTAATGATACCATCAGAGCGCATAAAATAGTAATAGACAGAAGAGACAAAGAGCAAAATTATCAAAAAGTTATTAATTAAAAGTTAACGATATTGAGCAAAACTATAATATTTATATAACGATAAAAATGATGACTGCAAAAACGCATTTTACAATTTGGTTGCAATTTTGTAAAAAAAAAATAAGAAAAAAAATAAAAAAATAATAAAATAATAAAAATAATAAAAAAAGAAAATAGACTGATATGATCTCTTTTAAAGGCACATTTCTAATTTCTGGATGGCAAAAGTGATTCTTTCTTAAAGTACAAGACTACTGCAATTTAGAGAGAAAATTATTGTTTGCATTTAACCTATTGAACATAAATGCAACTTCTAATATCGACAATCGAGGGGTCTGTGGCTATTAGAGCAAGAAAGAAACGCAGTAAAAAAAAATCAAATTTCATCGCGGTCATCAAGCATTTACATTTCTTTTAATTTTTATAAGAGTTTAAAAGTTAACCAATTAAGCAGCTTGTTGAACGATACAACAATTTTCAAAGCATTTCTAAAACGTTATGAACTGAATGAATTAATAGAATAAATAAAATATCTCAAAACTTACCACTCCTGCATTATCATCTTCGTATGACATCATCTTGCAGCAATCAATTAAGCAAACTCTGTATACAATCAGAGAATATTTGCAGCAATTACTGAACAACAGCTTATTATTATAATAGTCAGCGCAACACTTATTAGACCTAAAGATCAGCAACAGAGCAACTAAGTATAATATGAAGATAATCGATCACCGTTTCTTATTATATACCAAATCGATTGCATTGCTCATTTCACTGAACACTGACCCTGATATAAAACTAATATCAAATGCGCAAATCAAATAAATATTAGTGGCTAACTTTTGCAATAACAACACTGTTTGCTAAGAAATTATTATGCTTCTTTTATTACGCATTAAAGCTAATCATAAATAATTTTAATCTGTATAAGATGAGCTAATGGCCTACAATAGTCGTACAATGATTGAAAGTTGGCCTATTTTAAATATTGTGCGCCGAATTGAGCAGTTAGTTGAATGATACGGTCTACCAGTCAAGCCAAAAAATGTGTACGCTGTCGAGACACACAGCGAGTTGCAAGTTGCTGCATGTAAAAGTGTCGCGTGAACCATCGACAAAAAAATCTGATAAATCAACCTTGAGACTAAACTGCGAAGGAATTCATTGGACCAGAAGGCTTCGATCAAAAGCAATAAATTTTAGAAAGAAAAGACATTTCACGTTTTAGTCTGTTATTGTTCATTCTGTGGATATATGACTCTGCATGAAACAAATAATTATAATCATTTGTTTCATGCACTATTTAGAAACAGTATTTTTTCAATACTGCTTATGAAACTTTAACGATTTTTTTATGTTAAATTTTAGCCAGAAGATTGAAACTTATTTACAAAAAATACTGTTTAATTGTTCAGTAATAAAATTGTAAAGAGATTAAATTTTTCAAATTCAGACGATCGATCACTTTTGTTTGATTTGGCATTTGATTCTTCATGTCGTGTTTTGAAAAATGTGAAGTATAGGCCCCTATAGTCCTACATTGTTTGAAAAATTTGTTTCTTAAAATAAACTTTTAAGATATTTAATTGTGTTTTTGCCGATTTCAAAGACAAGAGAGCATATATATATGTAGGGCTACTATCTCCATACATTGAAAGCTAATAATGTTTATTATAGTAATCAATTGTTGATAATCAATTGAATGTTTTGTATCTCAGGAGAGCAATAATTATAGGAATAATGGACCTAGGTGATAACCGTACTCTGTAATTTAGCCTATGTATATTTGATGATTATAATCCCAATTGAGCTGTTTTTCTCGACTCGAGAGTATAACAAGTAGGCATGTAAAAGGCAATTAATTATGAGATTAATTAGGTCGCTTAATAGTCTATTTATAGAAAATAAAATACGTCTAACATTAGTAACATGGCACACTTCAATTTATGAATATTTGTAAGCTAGACTTAAAAAATTAACCAACGAGAACACTCAATACATGGTAGAAAAAAGAAGAAAAAAAGTAATATTAATTACTACAAATACTTTTTGTCAATACTGAAACTAATATATAGAATTTTTCCAAAATACAATCAAAGCTTATCTTTGTAAGTATTCACAAATTTACTGTCTTTTTTGTAAAATGTCAATTACAGAATAAAGTTTAAAATAATGTCTGATATCTGTAATAATATCAGAATCAAAA
>JAQIXG010000483.1:0-31906 GCA_034700105.1 Oconnorella tubifera
TGTATCTGATGACGAAGATTCTCATAGTGTACACAGTATTCATAACCAGGGGGTTTCATTAAACGCGGCGCGCGACACTTTAACATTATATAGCTTGCTTAATTTTTATCATTAAGCTATATATAGTTATTAGTGTAGACAATATTCAGAAAATTAATATGCTTGCGCACATGAATTGCTTAACTATCTTGAATATAATTAAATAAAACTAGCTTATTGTTTACAATTAGTATCCCAACTTTTATTCGTTTATATCGCGATTACTAGGCCTATAATTAAACAATTATGTTCGTTTTACGCTACCGATAAAGGCTAATTAGACTATACAATTTAAATCTAACTTATATGCTAATTCTCAAGTCATTTAGCATTATAAGTTTAAACTGTTCTAAAGGTAAGATTTTTTCAATTTCCATTGTTCTTTTGCTAAAGTCAACGAGTAAATCAGCACATAGAGCTCATTTTCTATTTACAGACTTTGATGGAATCTGCAATAATAAAGCATGCTCATAATAGCTTGAATATAATTATTCCATTTCAAGATTTACAAAAAAGCTATAGGCCCTATATATAATAAAAGAATTAGCTCTGTGCTTATATTGACAAGAGATAATCGAGGCAAATGAAAGAGAAAATGTAAGTAGGCTATAAGTATTAAGCACTTACTAATACTGTATGCAAATCTGTTGAATCAACATGGTACGTAACGCTTAGTTCATTTCTAAAAATTACAAATAAAAAATAAGAAAAACGTTATGATTTGACAAATTACAAATAAGAAAAATATGATGCGAGTTAATAAAGACAGAACTCAGAAAAATATCACTAGATTTAGCGTATACTCTTTCCTAAGCATCATTTGTGGAAAGAGTAATTAAATCAAATCAAATTGTATACCGAGTGTAAATATTTTAAATAAGTTATTATTCAATGATAAATAAAAATACATTATAATTTATGATTGTTTTGGAACATTAATTAAAATTTGATGATTGTTTTTGAGCATTAACGCTGTCAAAGTAACAACATCAATTAGTAATTAAAATCTATATAGAAATGGTCGAAATAACATCAAGATATAAGGTATAAACTGACAATGTATAAGAAATTATTAAGAAAATAAGAACGACAGATCGAATGATATCGTAGATTGAAGGATATATATAGTGACTTCGCTGATTTAATAAAAATAAAGAAAATGAAAATTTTCATTTTAAACCTCGATGCGAGACTTGCTGTGTTAGACGTCTGCCAACTAGTACTTCCCGTTTTCGTAACAAGATCACGTGATGACGTTACATTGTCATGAAATGACATAATTCTTGAGTTTTCTCGTGCCGCGTGATGCGAATCAGAGGGTACCGATGAGTCATCGACACGGTTGAGTAAATGTCCGTCCAGTGAACCGTATCTGGAGTATTCATGGAGCAACAATCGCTCCATGCGAATCATACTTCCAGCTGATGTGACGGGAAATTGTTGATGGATTTCTTTTAAGGCTTGCTCATTATCTAAATCCTAAAGTTGAAGTTAAAAAAAGTTGACTTTTTGTTTTGTGTGCTTTTTAGACTAACATCGAAGAAAGTGTTGCTTGTACTGTACTTTTTGATCTCAATGTAGTATATAAAAAATATATTAAGATGAATCGTGTTTAAAGTATTTTATGGCTAATAAAAATCAGTCGATGGAATTATTGGCCAACTGAAAATTGTATGTGAATAATAAATAGTTCTTCTTTCAAGTTTCTTTAATACAAAATTTTGTACTATTAAATTCAAGAAGTACAAATTCCAATAGATCCTACACTATAACAAATATCATATTAAGCTAATATTTGACAATACCGTCGCCCTCTGTAGAAAATCTACTTATGAAATATTTTGATTTAATTTAAATTGGATGTCAAGCGAAAGTATTACCCCGTAGTTATGTTGTGTGATTGATCTGGTGTTCACCAGGATGTGGCCGGCAGACCGAGGCCTCTGAGGTCTGCTACAACGGCGACCGACCAAAAAGAGCGCGAGAGAGAGGACGCAGAGGCCCACCACGACGAGCAGCACCCCACCGAGGGCTGAGATCAGCAAAGAATGCGATGAGAGATGCTCAGCATTACTGTTGCTTATCGCTCCGGTCTTGCAAGAAATAAAAGTGCAATATTTGTAATATGTGTAATATTTTCAAAATGTAATATTTTCAAATTTCAAAGTAAATCGTATTTATTTTTAAGGCTTGTTTAATTTATTTACATTACATAGTTACAAATATAGACAAGTTGGGGTTCTCTGGTATAAAATGAAATAAATCAGCGACAGATTCATCTGATGCATAAATCTGATGTTGGTGTCCAGTAAGTCTGTTTAACTAAAAGCAGTTTTAATATAATTTGACTACAGATTTGTGCTAAGGAATGCAAAACACATTTCTAGGGTTATTTTATTGGATTTAAGTCGTTTGCCTACAATGCTAGCCATGCTCCCTTGAAACTAAAACCCACAATAAGCCTACTTAGAAATAAAACAGAGTTGCATAGGAAGGGGGAGGGGGTTAACAATAGAACTACCGTAGGGGTCAATTTGACCCTTTTTCGTTTTTAAATGCTTACTGCTCCATCCCCTTATACCCCAAGCTTTGTCATTCCATGACTTTTCCTAACTTTAGGGGTTACATAATCTGCCAAAGTTTTAAATCTGAGGGGTTTACAGTTTTTGAGATTTTCCCTGTTTATCCTAGAAGCACCAAGAGGTCAATTTGACCCCTATATATAAAATAGCATATTACAGGCTATTTTCTCTGCTAAAAAGTTAAAAAAACGATCAAAAATGTAATCAGGCAAAAAATTTGGAGTTTTGCCCCCCCCCACCCCACCCCGATCCGGGAATATTGCCCCCCCCCTCTCTATTCGGGATAAGGTGTAGCAATTGAAGTAACTGTTAAAAAATGTCTAAATTTTCACTCTGAAACTTGATCTTATTAGAAAAGAATAAAAAAGATCATCAAGAAAATTTAAAAAAATCCTCTCCCCCCCCCCTACTTAGAAATTCGTTGCGGCGCCTCTGATCTAGACGTTCAGGTGTTCTATAACATCCTTGACATATCAGCAATAACTACACGGGTCCTCTAAAGGAAGGTGACTGGAAACACCATCAATCGTCGAGATTTTCTTCTGCGGCGTGCAACAATTTTATGTGATCAGTACATTGCAACTTGCGCGCATAGAAAGTAAATGATTATGAAATGGTTGAAGATACATAAAGTCAATGAGAAAGCATCACAAGCGTCAGGTTTTACAATGAAAGGAAATAAAACCAAGCAGTCATGTGTCAAGCTGGCAAGTATGCGGTGTGTATTGCAAGTGTTATGACGCACAACATTTGCTTGAAATGCGAAAACGTTGATGATGACGTTGCTGATAATGATGATGATGTGACCTATTCACTGGAGTATATGATAGATACTAATATTAAAGACACTAATACTTGAACTTGTTCAACTATACTAAAAGTATTCAGTTAGATAGACAGCAATTGAGGACATATTTATCATATAATTTGCATTATTTGTAAGTTGACTCAGCCACCCAACTCGCTCCACCAGCCATCTCCACTCCTATACCTACCCACCCGGGTCATTAGTTTGATAGTTTTGTATGATGATGATGACTGTAGTGATATTAAACCAATTTTTGCCATGGTTTACATGTTTTTACATATTAAATGAATGAGGGGTCAAAATGATCCATTTGGTGTTTCTAGGTACATCAAATTCTCGGTAGTTCTAGTGTTATCTCCCTCCACTGAAAACAAAGATTTTTTTAATGCATAGGGGAGAAACTAACCAAATATAACTTAATGATGAAAATTGAAGATTGACCACTTTTAAATCCTCAAATACTTGGATCATAATTATGGATCCTGGCTAAGTTACTGATCGAGTAACAGCACTTGACATTAATTGCAATTTGCCTTTAATTTGTTTTTGACATTCTTTTTAGTTAATTCAATGTTTGTTTCTGACATCCGTATTACTCAAAACTTGATTAATGATGCCAAAGTCATCGATAATTAACTCACAGCTAAATCATCCAAACTCCATCAATACTCGATAGTCGCAGATTCGAAACCTTCTTTACATCATAATAACAGCGATAAGAGCGGTCATTGCTTAATAATATTCTCTATCATACGCTGATCGTTTTTTCAGAAAAAAGAAAACGGCATCGTTCAATCACAATGCATTGCTTCTCAGTTGATTAATTTTTCATTATCGAACAGTCGTAAATGTAGCGTAGTAGCGCAATGATTTACACAAACGCGTCACTTACACGCGCAATGTTATCTAAACAATTTCAATCACTGCTTCCAATCGCAATGTTATCAAACAGAAAAATGTTTATAAGGTTATGCGTTTAAATAATTGAATGTTAATGAAGAAGTAGCGAATAAGTAGATGAAGACGCTAAATTGAAATAAATAAATCTATAAATAAGTGCGCAATAGATCAATTTCCTGAATTTAAATTAAGTCGAAAATAAATTTTCAAATGAGTTCATTCAATTTAGAGATTGATTTTTATTGTCTGCATTTGATTTGGGATCTGTGGTAGTTTGACCAACTAAATGATAAGATCAAAGATCGAGTGTTTCATTGCTTTGTACTAGTCGACACAGTCATATACTGTATAAGCCTATTTAATACCGTTTCTTGTTATTTTATTCAATTAATTAATAAGCTTATTTGCTTTTGTATCAACTTCATTACGTTATAACTTGATTTCATCAGTGCAGCCGATATTGAATATGAATACGGCTTTACGCTAAATTGTTAAACATTATCTTGAAATCGTGCACGAATATTATTTATTGTATTCAAATAAAAAGTCACAATATAATTGGACAGCTATATACTCTTAGATATAATGGGTATTTTGATATATCTCAATGGATATATTTAGATATTACTCTTAACGTAAAAAATTACAAGTTTTGCATAATTATAAAATTTAAATAATAAAATATGTATTTGACTTACCCCGTCATGTTCGGATGAAATCGATTCGTCGGTAGTATGTAGGTTTGAAGATTTTGATTCAGCAGTTTTATTTTTAAGAAGAGCTTAAACATAATATAACATTTATTTGCAATTGTGTAAAAATTCAAATCAGCAATACTCTACAGTGCACATAGTCAAAATTTTATATCATTATTTTTAAACAGCTTGTTAAAATTACTTTGTAAATTAGAACTCACTAAGAGATTCTTATTCAAATATTTCTTTCTGCGTTTAATAGAACACATTCGATTAAAGTAGTCGTGTGTTAAAAACACTTTTTAAAATCACAATCAAATATCTATGTAAAAAATTGATGCACTGCAAGATTTAAATCCGTTAAAGTTTCCCAAGTAATTACTATTTGCTAACACTGGTTTTTCTTACATTCATTACAGCTTGTCCAATAAATTCACAAAAATTTTATACTTATTTCTATATACTCGACACCCGTGTTCTGCAAGATAATATTATATTCTCTCCGCTTTTCTTGGACTCGTATTATATTCCATATTTATTTCAGAGCTTAACGACTCACTATATTATGACATCCACGCGAAAATAGGCAAATAATATCACGAGCCATTGTTTTGTTTCAGGAACGATATTAGTAAACACGACAAACGATATCAGTTTTAGCAACTTGCCTCGAAGGTTATGACCCGGGGACGGGTCGGGTCACGCTTAGCTGTCGTTTGCGACAATGCAACATATTAATCTTTTTGACGATGAACAAGATAGCAGTGATAGAAGAATACGAATAGATTTTTGTTTATTTCGATCCACGCAACATTTATTGATTGAGAGAATTCTAATCGCAATTGGTAACGTATTTCAAAGTTGATGATCAACGCGAAATATAACAGGTTACGCCATAAATTCATTATACTGTTAATTCCAGTGTTCTATTTTAGTGGTTATTGCAAAATCTATTATAGAATCATTAGAAGTTAAGAGCTATAATTTAGCAGCTAGGATTTTAGAAAAAAGGGGGCGTTTTCTCATATAAAATAAGTACTGTACAAAGAATTATTTTTACCCTCAATGGGTGGGAGGGGGGGGGGTGTTATACTCTTTGCACTCATTCCTCCCTTATGACAGTAAGCAGTGTTTGATTTTTATATACTCTTTTTACAAGGAATTTTATTCACAAGTAAAATGATGAAATATGAACGAGTTTGCATATTTTTGTCTGCTAGCAGTTTCGCTATTAGCTCTCGTAGCCGAATATTTCGTATTGATCGATTTCAATTGATTTTGTTTTACTGCACACGTTTAAGCTTTTTGTCTGAGGATTTATCAACACAAATGCATCATTGGGAAGAAAGTAAACAAAGAAGGACATGCTCAGATGTTCGTAAATGTTTTCTTCTCAGAGTTTATATATTATAAAGAGATTGTGCTAAAAAATGAATGGTTAATGAGTTCTTCTTCTGAATCCGGAAAATCTTTTATTTAATTATTTAATACTCCGCAATATTAATAATGATTCTAGTTTATAAGATGTTAATTTTAAATACTCTTTTTCTTGCTTCCTGCTATAAATGGGAAAACAAATAAAAATCAAATTTATTAATTTAAATCATTTCAAAATCTATAGTAAGTATTTATGACAAAATTGACATTGATTGTTTGGGAACTCGACTAACCTGACGATACAAAATTTGATGATTGTTTGTTGTTTAGGTCACTATTCAAACCTGAACTTTCTGCGTAGTTAACGATATTAGTATTTCGATTGATGTGCCTGAAGCAAATTTAAAAAATAAATAAAATTAACTTAAATTCAAATATAGGATAATCATATATTTGAGATCAATAATACTTCAAGCAATTTCTAGTTTTAGAGCAAACTTTATTAATTTCATTTGAATAACTTTGATAATTTTATGAATAATGTAATAGGCGCTAATCATATTGTATTTTAAATTTTCTCATAGTAGCTGAAATATTACAACATTAGACGTTACTTGACAGTAACCTAGACTTGGAACTTATAAAACTGAAGTCCAGAAACTATTTG
The DNA here is from genome assembly GCA_034700105.1 of Oconnorella tubifera. Classification (NCBI taxonomy): domain Eukaryota; kingdom Metazoa; phylum Annelida; class Clitellata; order Enchytraeida; family Enchytraeidae; genus Oconnorella; species Oconnorella tubifera. The sequence continues at coordinate 7,069 of JAQIXG010000483.1, forward strand.
GAACATTATTGTGTCTAGCAATGCAAGATGCAACATTTACACAAGGTAATCCCGTGAAACAACTTTAAGTAGTTATAAGAACTTTAATAGCTTCAAATTCTTTATCGCTTGCCAGACTATTAATAATATATTGACCAATATAATATTTAATTCTATTGCGTGCATAAATTAATCAATGCCATATTTAAAATAACATAAACAGAATTCGGCGAATTTTACTAAACATAGCCTAATTTCAAATTTAGTGACATTTCAAATATCAAAGATTATTGAAAAATAGCATAATAATGTAATGATACCCGCAGTCACAGTAAAATTTTCGATGATCGCCACTGTTGTAGAATGAAGTCCTTGGATCATTCTCGAACAAAGAAGGATAGTAGCTGACGTAATCGTTATAATCCATTGCTGTATAGATTACGCGGATCAATGACGTCATTATCACATATGTAATGACGTAGGAAAATGCTAAGAGCCGATCCATTGCACAACTTGCAGAATCCAACGAGTAGGCTATTTGTTTGTAAAGTTTGTATTTCAATTAAGTCATAGAAAAATTACTTAGTAAGACAGATATCAAGTCAGTGTTCTATATTACCATTTAGGTATTATAAAAGCTTAGGTTATAATGCGTATTTAATATTCATGTTTGGCGCTGTTATTTGGAGATATTTGACTAAGTTTTAGATTAAGAAGATATTTGAGATATTTGACAAGTAATCGACTAAGTATTTTTGCACGTTACTAATCAAGGAGCTAAAATGAAAATAATGATGCAAATTTATCTCTAAATTATGTAGTAAATATATAATAAATGTACAGTAAATATATTTGTAAATAGATTGGTTAAGTTAAATTTGCTCTGATGAAAATTAAACATTCCTTATAATATAAAATGCTTCCTTCTCTAACATAGCTACTTTTGCACTTAACCCACAATCTAATTATCTCACAGACATTGATTTGTATTTGTAGAAACTACAATAGGCATTTGGCTCTATATAGATGTACTCTGCAGTGACTGAGTCGACGCAATTGCATGTTAGAACAATCGAATAAAGTACCAGCATCCAGCACACAATGTCACGATGCGAGTGTCTTGACTCTCAATAAAATCAATGTTCGCATTTATCCAATAGTCTCGCATCCTGTTGTAAGAAGCTTGAGATAGAGACGACGACTGGCTTTATATGTATAATTAGACAAAAATAGCAGTTCCCAAGGGGGGGGGGGGCGTAATAATTCTGTAGAAATTCGTGCTGATAAAGGCAGGTTATAATTTCTTTGAAAGGATATTGTGGTTGCTTGAGTTCTATGTTTTTACTGTCCGAGTCAATAATTTCTTAAACTTTGCTGATAATTATAATCTTTTTTACGTAGTGACATAGTCATTGAAATATCAATTATTTGTTTTATTCGTATTTTACTATATATTATGAATATATATTAAATGCATATTTTTGTTATTTACTTATTTCCATTAATTAGATTATATCGCTTATTCATTAAATATATATATTTAATTTAAACTTCATCTGATAATATCTTTAAGCCAGAGGTTTACTTTTTGTGTCATTGAGTTGATATATCACAGTATTTTGTTGTAGTTTAATGTAAGTTTATTAAATAAACACATATTTAGAAAATTCGCATTTGAAAAAATACGTATAGGCCTACATAGAATAAATCGCATGTATTACAGCTGTTAATGCGGTATACAGGAGTAGGGGAGTAGGGATGATACGGCATTATCAAAAAATAATCCGAATTAAGGATAATGATATCTAGCATTAAAGATAATCCGGATAACTTGAGATTATTGAAACCCATAAACTTCAGATTTATTGTATCGATAAGCCTTATTTTACAATGTGAGATTATGAGATATATGCTACTGTTATGTTCTGACACACCCTGTGACGTTGAAGTAGGCCTAAACGTTTGTTATACTAGACTAACTATAGCTTATAATTATCATTAATGATGCGAAACTACAGTGAATTATCTACACTGTGCCGCAATAAAATGCCATGCTAAAAAATGATTTAACTAATATCTTTAAAAAGGGCTCTCATTCTATATTTATTGTACATATATACATGATCGTTCGCAAGCTCTTTTTAATCATGTTGTTGTTAGCTTGTAATAATGCGATGTAACTATATTAATTTTTAAAACAATTATCAGCTTATTTCCACTAAGCTGTTATTTAATTTAACTTTATTAATTAAGTGATAATTTGATTATAACATAGATTATAGCGATTAGTCAAATCTCTGCGCTCTTTGTGTCTGCAAAATGCTAAAATTATCAAACTTGCGATGATTAATTAATTAATAGATGAATACGAAAGAATGAATGATTAGATAGAGAGAACATCGATAATGTTATTTCAACATATTTTAAGTAATACTCGCTAGTTAGAGCAACTTCTCCAGTTACTAGTTATCAAATACAAAAATCGAATACAAATTCATTTTTTACACAGTTGCTTGGCCTACTAAAATATAACCGAGCATCGTCAGAATTTTAGTACCCGAATAGCCATACTGTATTTTTTGTTGTGGTCTAGGGCTACAATATGTTTTTTGTCTAGTTGTTTATTATTCTGCCCCCTGTCTCCCCTCTCCCTGATTTTGTTATTTATAAGAGCAGATAATTAATTTTTGAAGATGGTTCTTCTGCATATAGTTACATGAGAAATAAACTTACTTTTCTGGATAGCAATATTTATTTACAGGTTGTATAATAATTTGCATCTACACTCTTTGCATTTATATTTCTGCAATACATGTTTTTATTTGTAGGCTAATAAGAATTAGCACGTGGTACTTTATATTAATTTGTACGAATTGCCTTCTGCGGTAAATATTCTACGAATTTAGATGTTATTAATGTGCAATAAGCCAATGATAAATTATTTGCTCGTCTTTATTGCATTCTATTTAATTATTATCGCGATCAAACGCGGGCATTGTGACTAATTGCATATTAATTTCAGTTCTTAGTTTCATCCAATGGTTCTCAAATATTCATTGCTAGGTTTATTTACAGCAGACATTATGATAGATGCAGCATAATAATGCTGGACAAAATGTTTCAAATGATTTCTTTTGATCATGAAATCAATCCATCAATTATAGGGAACCTTCTTCGAGTTAATAGTTAACATTTAAGAATGAAATAAGACTATTTACAAATTATTTCTTATTATACAAGTTTAAATATATTTTTAAATGAAAATATAAATCAGATATACTTTCATGAGGAGTCATGTTATTAATATAAACAGTTGGGATTGCCATAGGAGGGTAATTGAGTTATAACAACCCCCACATTAAAAGTTTAGAGACTTTAGTTTAGTGGTCAATTCTCCTGCCACTTGAAACGATTCAGTAAAAAAATTGTATCGGAGACATGTTTATGGAGATCAAAAATTAAGTGGTAACCTAAAAAACAAAAATGGCCAGCAGTTAATTTTTGGATGGAAACCCTCCCCCTCCCCTTTCTAAAATACTGCATACTCCACTTAGGAAACTTCTCACAGTGGTGAGCTGCTATTAATATTATTTTCTGTACATCAAATTTATGAGAGGGTCAAAAGTTTCCATAATCATTCCCTCTTGTACATTCTTATAACAGTTCAACATTGTTTAAAATTACAATTCAAATTTACATTACGTCTACAGTCATTAACATGTCAATTTACTCATTAAGACAATGCTTAAAAAAGAAATAAGAACAAAACATTTAACCTCCAATTGTCTATTGAAGAATATATGAATTATTCTCCTTCAATAAAGCACAAATATAAACTTATCTTCAAATATTATAATTTCGTTTCAAGAATGGATGCTATAGAAAATATAATATCCTTGATTATGAAATGGTCACCTTAAAAAACGATTTTACCTTGAGATATAATGTGAAACAACTATTTAAATTGAAGCTTATTCCTGCGCGCTCTCATCACACTACCACTAGACAACATCTTCCATGTGTTCTTCCATTCTGAAGCTGTCTTGTTCGGATGCCAACGAAATGACATCATGTTCAACGATCAGGTGACTGCCCGAGTCACGTGATGAGGCAAGTGGTTGACTGTGACGGGCGCTGCCATTGCTGTTTACAGAAGCTGAGACATTTTTTGTTTTCCTAAACGGAATATTGTTTGCATTGTTCCTATCATCAGTACAGTGCAATGTAAATGACATTCCATTACAACCGTTTTCTTCTAAGATGTAATTTTCGTCACGGATACCCACTCCCCCGTTTGAATATCCCTCTTTTGGAATTGTCACTTCATTAATTCTTGCTTCTTCCTCTTCTAAGGGACTATAACGGGTTGAAGATTCGCCAAGAATGATTCCGTTTGTTGTTCTTCCATCTATTTGGGTCGTTCCTTGATTTCTGGTTGATTCATGACTTGTTTCCTTTAAGCGTAGGACTTTTTGATGACATAGATATATCACTCCGACTAATAATGTGATGGACACACAGACAGCCACAAACGACATCAAGATTATTCTTCCATAGCACTCCCAGTTCGAGTAGATCACTTCAAGCGTGTTGAGACCAAACTGGCTTTCTGGCGCGACGCAGATATACTGACTTTCTTGCTCAATAGTTAGTTTTCCTCCTTGTTGCAGCCATTCTGTAAATGATTTCAGTGCGCAGGTACACATAAAAGGATTCCCAGCTAGATTAATATTTGTTAGATTCTTCATGCCGTCGAAGCAATCTGGAGTTGGTTGAACGAATCCGTTATAAGAAATGTCCAGATACTTGACATCAGAGCCAAATAATGGACGCAACTGTCGGCAGTCGTATAGATGATTATTGTCAAGATTTAAAAACTTCAGTTTTGTACTGTTTTTAATAAGACCTCTAGGAACAACCGTCAGCTTATTTCCACCGACATCAAGAACTCTGATTGATGATCTTCTTATAATAATTCTTGCAACGGCCTCTCCAGATTCTCCCAGCTGATTATTCTTCAAATACAACTCTTCTAAATGAGTTAAATGACTGAAGGCCGAGTGTTCAATGTGATGAATACCAGAATTTTGAAGATTAAGGACTTTTAGTGCAGCAAGACCAGCAAATGTCTCCAGTCGGATTTTTCCCAGACGTGGAGTGTTCTCAATGTTCAGTTTTCTTAAGCTAGACAACCCAGAGAAAGCGTCATCAGAAATATCCTCAATAAGATTATCGGATAAATCCATAGTAATTAGCTTATCAAGCTGACCAAACATATCCTCAGGAATAGATCTTAGTTTATTTCCTCGTAGATTTAAATGTATCAGCTGTGGAAATATCGCCTCAGTAAATTGCGCCATGTTATCCGCTTCTGATAAAAGATTGTAAGAGAAATCTAACGTATGAAGAGATTTCAGCTGAAATCCGTTACTTAAGAAACGACAATCAGATTCACGAACGCAAGAAATTAGATTTTCTGTAAGACTTAAAATTCTTAAATGATGCAAACCACGGAAAGCTTCAGCGTGCACCGTCTGAATGTCACACTGATCCAAGTAGAGCTCGTGCAGATTCTTTAATGGTTGAAACATTCTGGCATGGATTTTACCATGCATCCCAGCATAATTTCCTTTAAAGAATAATCTCTTCAACTTTGAATTTTCAAGACCACGGAACATGTGCATATCGACTGAATAAAACGATCCATCGACTACAAACACATCGTTAAGATTCAGTTCTTCCAGTGAACTGTTCTGAAAACCACTGAGTAAGTTTTCAAAGTCCTTTGTTTCGATATTGACACTCGCAAGATTAAGTTCCTGTATGTGATTTAGTGGACTGAATGCTTCAAAGGCAATATTTCGCAAACTGCTCTGAGATAAGTCTAGTTTGCGAAGATTGACATTTTCCATCGAGAGAAAGAAATGAGTTGTGATATTTGGCAGTGAAACATCGCGCACTGTAAGTTCACGAAGATTTGTAAGATTGGAGAATGAATCGGGAAGGCGAGACCAGCGACTGATTGATTTACTGATATCCAATGTGAAGAGATTTGACAAGGAGGATAAAGAAGACTGCAATGCGTCTGAGTTGAAGGGATTATTCGATATACTTAAAATCTGGGAAGATATTATATAGTATATAACAACTGTTAAACAATGTACAGAAATATGAAAAGACGACAATATTAAATTTGTAATTTTTAACACTGTTTCTCTAAATTTTATATTAGCAAAGATAATGAATCACATTGTGATTCAAAGATATTAAGGTCTATAAAGAATATGAAAAGCTCAAGTTATAATGTAATGCAACAATCGTTAATGCATTCACATTTTTGTCTAATTACATTAATGCAACAATTATTAATTAAGTTAGCACTTTATATACATATTAAGCAAATATGGCATTTTTGACATTATTTAGATTTCATTTTATAACACTTAATTATTTTTAGAACAGCAAATTTAAAAAGAATTCGTATATTTATTTTCATCGTTTGCAGTAATTATTTGACAGTCCTCATGTCATTTTTTCAAAAGCAAAGAGCTTATAAAAGAATAAAGAAAAAGCATATTAACCCTGAGAAGTTTATTATTTTCAAACAGTTTTCCTGGTAGATCCAATAAACTATTATCATCCAGGTGCAGCTCTTTTAATTTCTGAAATCTTGTGAACGAGTCCTCAGCTATCACACTCAGATTATTTCGTCTAAAACTTAGCACCTCAAGAGATGAAGTATTCGTGATATCGCCCAGAAAACTAGAGTTGAGTTCGTAGATGTTGTTTCGATCCAAATCCAATGATCGTATCCACAAAGGAACTGCAATGACTGATGTGAGATTAAGATCAGCTCCGGTGCAGTTCATTACGTCAGAATCTGGTTTTAATTGACATCCGGTAAAAGTTATACAATTAGTGACGTCGCAAGAAAGAAGTGACGTCATCAAAAACAGAGTTAGTGAAATAGATCGCATCGGGTGTTGTGTCTGCATTGTTATTGATTTGAATCAGTTGATTCCTTTTGCTTCTTAGATAACGAAATTGATCATAAATGAAAATTTGAAACTTTATCGGATGCACTGTTTTATATCATTACGATATTTGACTAATTCTATAATCAAAAAATATCACTGACATTATAACAGAAGATATGAGTAAATGATAATAATAATTATAATCGTGGTATTTAAATCAATTAAGAAACTCATATAAAGATATAAAATTTACTTTATGAATTGATCGGTAAAAATTTCGTTTTCACACATGTCAAAATAGGCTACAACAGCCTGGATCAATAGAGTGATCAATAGGGCTTAATTGTTTTGTAGCTATAATTTTACAGTCAGAAGTTTGATATCAAGTTCCTTCATATCAAATTTTATTATCAAAGCGGCATAATAACTTGTGTAATTACTTTAAATTGGAATAATAATACTGCACTGGAATTTAGTGTAAATTACAGACACATTCATTTATTCTTCCGGTAAGCTTAATTATGCATCAAACATCAGAATCCTGGAGTTATGTCATTAATTGACATAATATTATGTACAGACTTATTATTGAGACTTTATTTACAGTATGAGTTCATTTTTCTGTATGCTTATTATAGAAAAAAACACTTGGCTATAAGCGGGCTTTATGTTATCACATTTATTTAATAGACCTAGAGTCTGACATTCTGTCAGCATTTAATACACAAGTTTTTACAAGATATAAAATGTAGCTTTGACCGAAGAAGTACCGGTATAATTAATACACTACACCATAATACTAAAATTAATACTAGATAGATAAATTAAAAATTCTAAAATTAATAATAAGATTAACAAGTTACTCTATGCCACAATATATATCATTGAACACGACAGTAAATAAAGACCTCGATGTATAGACCTACGCTCAGTAATGTTTCTGTAAATTCAAGTCATCTCAAAGAGTTAATAATCTATCATAAAGTCAGGAAATTACTTATAAAAAGCTTGAAAAAAGAAAAAATATTAATTGAAAATTTATTTTTTAAAATAACTAATTATATAACACCACACGAATTAAATAAATTATATGTAATACTTAATCAGCGTACTTGAAATTATCTCTCTCACATAGAATATAGACTTATGAATCTATATACTGTCATAAACATCATATTAGATATAAAAATGTCTAGCTTTATTTCTACCTATACTGTATTCCAATTAATCTCTCTTTCACTGTACGCTTCTGACAGTTTCTATTAACGGATTTACCCACATTACGTCATCAGTCCACTTAAGCAGCGCGCTACGCGATCGCTCCAGATCCTCAGACGTCAACCGCTTCCGTTAACACTGACGGAGATCTGTTGTCGGATTCAATCCTGCCTCGACGATCCCAAGTGCCTCGAGCGATCGAGCAAGGCTTGCTTATCAGAGCCGCTGCTACACTCCCTCGCGATGCAATAACGACGAGCCGGTCCCTGTAGATCCAACTCTAAGATTTAGTCCGGGGGAGGAGTTTTGAAATTGGAGCTAATCTAAATCCGAATATAAATCTAATTAAGTTACTTTTTGACTACTTTTATCATTCGTATTAAAATATCTTCTAAATTAGAATAATATACCCTCATTAAAAAAATTATAGCATGTATATCATCGAGATATAAATTACCCCTCAACACTTGCAATAAAATTCACTATAAATTTATCTCAAACCTCACGGGGGGTGGCTTAAGCCCCTTCTCTCCTCCCCTGAATTAGGAGAGCACCCTCGCGAAAGCCCGAGGACGTAATAAGAATTATAAGACGAGGAAACCTTGTCGCTCGCCACCGTCAAACTGAATTAAGAAACCGCACAAAGCGTCGTCTCGCTCATCCAGCCTCCTCGTGGATAGATATACGGCTAGTTGTACGTGAAGCAGACGTAAGTGTTAAACAAATGAACGTCTAGCGTCGAGTGTGAGGCCTGTGTGTACTTTTTTGTTATCACGTTCACTGCGCTGATATTGGCAGTATCGAATAGGCGTATACACAACGAATGTGGGTTTAAGTAATGTTGTGTGCGATAATTGAATCATCATTCGCTAGCTTCACATGACAGATATGTAAAATGTTTTGTGGGCAGTTAAATGTTCTACTTATTCTAAATAGTGATATTGTTAATTTTAAATTGTTGGTATTATTATCATTTAATACAATAGTATTTTCTAAGTTAAATATTTTTTATTTAGCCGTTAGGATTATAATTGTAAAAAACAGTAATTATTTTGAATAATTTTTTTAGACTCTAATTTAACATTTTTAAAAGTTATGGACTATGATAATAAATTGGCCTCGAGTTTCAGTGTCTATTATCTATTATAAGAAACTATTATCATAGTCTCCTATAATGTAACAATGTAAATTAAAACGTATACATAAAACGTGCAGTGTATACATACATATTTTGATATAGACTATCAAAACTTGCATGTAATATACATTCTCTCAAAATGATGTAACTAAATATTTTTCGTTGTGAAGCGATAACAAGAAATCTATTTCAGGGTATCAATATTGATATATTATACTGCAGATAAAATTATCCCTCTCCCCTCATTTTTATCTAGATTTGTCAATGTCAGTGGCATATTGGGTTATAATTGCAATTCTGCAGCTCCCTCTCGAATCCAAGAGAATATCTTTTTCAATATAAAGTTGCAGTTTTGGAGAGTTATATAGTAACATTTGAATTACAGTTTGTAATATCTTAACGTTATACATTAGCATTAAACAAGATTGATAGTTTCGCTTTTCTAACAAGAGGTCTGGAGGTCGCCTGGATCTGGGAAAACAGTGTAAAATTAACAATAAGCTTAAGGGTGAGGGTCACCAACATTATCTCAGATAATTTTCACGTCTAAAAGGTCGGCAGTCAGCTTTGTCGTGAATTAACGCCCAACCAGTAACAATTCAGCAGCTGTTATGACTATTATCAGCTGCTTGTTGGTCGTCTACCAGCTGTTCAGTAGCTGTGTTTATAAGATCTCTAGAAGCAATGTAATCGTCGCTGAATAGCGCAGTGAGACCTGTCATTTTGCTTCAAGTAGCTGCAACTGATAGCCTTATTCTCTAATATTAGCTGCTTCAAGCCTGCAGCTGGCGCGCCATTAATGTCTTGTTTTTGCAATCAATTTCTGATTATCACTCGGCTGCCAATGCAGTATATCTATCTGACTGATAAATGGCACTACGTCGGATTAATTCGAAAGAAATTATTATTTGTTATTACAACCGGGATAATTCATATGGGGGGGAGGGATTGAGGCAAGGGCGTAACCATAAGGGGGTTTCCTTCCAAACAATACGTGATGATCTTATTGAGGTTACCAACTTACCACTCTAGTTTCTGTCTCCGAGTAGCCAACTTTTTTTACTAAATTATCACAAGGATGGGAAGGGGGAGTGGTGACATCAATTAAATTATTTAACGCTATATTTAAAAAAAATTATAATAGAAGGTTTTAACCCCAACCCATTGAGTTTTAACCCCAACCCATACTGCGTTATGCGTAGGGCCTATAAGTGGATAAGAATAATTTATCTCAAACTATAGATTAAAACATTAAGAAACTTTGCTAAAATTTATTTTTTAATTTTTGAGAAATAATAATGAAGAAAAGTATTATCTTTACTTTTAATTAAGGACACATTTTATTTTCACTTACCCCCCCCCCCCCTACCCTCCTCCATTACATTCTATTACATAAAAAATTAGTATACTGAACTAGTCAAGGTTCATTATCTAAATAGAAAAAACTTGTAGTGGGTGGTAATCAAACATTTAATTGCATATAGTATCAAATTAAGTTATTTTAGATCAGCTGAAATGCTGAAACTGAGAAAGAGATAAAAAATAGACTCATTGAATTACTTAGAAATTTAAGCAATGTTCTTTGCGATGCTGTTTTTATTGAATTTAAGCCATGCATTTACAGATTGATTATAATAAATGGAACAAATTACTATTATTAGAACAATTACTATCCAACTTCTATAAAAATAAAGGTCATACCAGTAAGCTTTCCATGCAATTCAGGTCAATCACAATGATTGCCTTATGATTTCACACATGTTATATCATATGAAAAAAACTTTTCTATAGATCTGTTATTTGGTTAATTATAGCTTTAATTATTAGTTTTTAATCTTACACTATATTCCTAGGCTACATAAATATAGATTTACTTGCTTAAAATATTTTTAACAAAAAAAGCCAATAATTAGAAGATGCTTATATTTAAATAATCATTTTAACTTACAATTATAAAATATAAACGACTCCATTAACCAATTCATATTGAAATTAGTTAACTGATGAATTAAATTACAATAAAATATTCACATGAAGTCAAGATTTCGAGTAACGCCAAGTAGCTTCCAGAGCTGCAGCACTATATAGTTTCACATGTGTTATTCTTAGCCTTGGTATCGATTTATCCGCAGTCTACGTTATTGGCGTGCATACACATGACACGCAGGCCAATTTCTTATTCTTGTTACTATCGATATAAATCTCTGCCTTACCGCAGTAAGTACAAAACACAACGGTTATTGGCCACTGAACTAACAAATTAGAAGTTGAGCGAGTTCTTCTATAGAAGGATTAAAAAAGAATAGTTCTATTAGGTTGTAAGAAATGATGGACAAAAGGTGTTAGTTAAACACGAATTTTTGAGATTCATAACACAAACACATGCAAGTCATAAAAAACCTACATATTGTCATGAAGTTTAAATATAGCTAATATGGTTACTAACATTTTGAATTAGTGAACACTTTTAATTAGTTTGTTTATGTTTTCGCTTGTTGATTCACAAACGCATATTTATCGTTAAAACGAACCATTTATCGGATGCTCATTTTTCTTTTCCTTTTTATATAACACTAATTACTCTTGTTTTAAAAAAAAAGATTTTTATTTGAATTTTTGGTTTGACCTTGTGTGATTAGTGGGAAACAGAAGCAGAGAGAAAGACAGACAATGCTCCATTTTAATGTTCTTATTTTATATCTTATATATGTATCTATTGTAATATTTATATTTTCTTTAACTTTACTGTGGGATATATCAGTGATATTCTTCTGAACACATTACAATTAATTACTAAGAATTAGTAAATACACTCTTGTATGGCATTCCGTCTTTTTCTTTTCATAAGACTTTTAAATAAAAATTGTCCAAGCAATTTCCGAATGAATGCGATTTATTGCTTTCGGCTCTGTCACATTTACTGACAGTATTTCGGTCAACTTACTGAAGATTCTTTGCTGTGAACAGAATTTTGATCGAGCGATGCGTCAACGAATTCGTTAGTGTATCATCGATCAAATATTTTGACGACTTGTCTGATGCATTCAGTTCTTAATTGATCGCGAAGTATATGCTTGACTGTTGGATAAATCAGAGAAACGGTTCATAAGGCCATGTTTTTCACGTTAGAACTACATGTATAATTTGGTATACACACTGTATGGGGTATGTCAGTATCTGAAAATTAAAGCAGTTGTTTCTCCTAATAGCTGTATACAGTCTAATCTTCCATACTACATTTATTTTATCGTATTATCGTTCAACTGAAATATTACATGTCTACATTTTAAAGTGAGTTTTGAAAGATTTACAACAACAAATATTGAATGTGATATTTTATTGATTAATGCAATGCATTGTTCAGCAAGTGATCATAGGCCCAGTCTACTCTAAACATACATATCTGCTATCATACGATATAATTATTTCTCTGTTGGGACCAAATGTCTGCAATATAGCCTGCAAGTTAATCAATCGCTGAAGCTGGTAACAATCGATTCACTGCTAAACTAGACCGAGAGACTCCGGTAAACATGGTTTTAAACAATGCACTATTGTTGTATGATACGAACAATCAATGCAAATTTTTTCATGACATTATTACGAATTATATAGGCTGAAAAAGTAGATAGAAAGAAATTGATTAATCAAAGTTTAATATTCATTTAAATAGGCTCTTGTAGATGATATGCAACAGCTCAACAAAATTATGCAAGATATATTATAATTTATATCTTATATTTTATAGATATATTCTAGAAGGAGCAGAAGAAATAAAATAGATGAGCAAGGATCTTCAGCAAAACGCATTTTAAAAAGACCTCTTCCCCAATCAAGTTTTTGTTAAAAGTTAGTTGAAAGTAAGACGAGGCTTTTCAAAGATTCTCTTTCGCAATTGGCTGCGGAGTAAATTGTATGATATTTTTTAAAGTTAACCATATTGCTAACTACTATAATCAAACTGAAATTTCAACGTATCGTCTCTGTTATAGACTAATACTATTACCCAGAGCTTCGTATCATATCATAATACCACAAACCGATTAAGCACAATCTTAAATTCGCTTGCAATTTGTAGAAAGAAATCCTAAATGCGACTCTGTCGACTGAAACTCACTTGTAATCTGGTATTAGCAAACAAATTTTCTTAATGATAAAATTGACCAAATGCGTAGCAAAAGTTATGTCTTTTAATATTGATTTCGGAACGTGAAAAACATGAGAAGAAGTTTCATTATACGCCGAGGACTCCTGATATATACCGTGTCGAAGTGGATGCAAAGATTCAATGCATCATGTGCAAGGAAGCTTTAACAATCTACTCCGGGATGCAACTTGGATGATTTAGCTCAAACATAATATAATTTGATAAATTCTTCCGCGAAATTCGACGAATAATCATGTCTTGCGCAGGACGTTTGCCTTACACAGACTCTATAGTATCGATTTATTTATTCTGCAGCGTATTCGCACTGATTTGATTTGTACATTTTTTAATATGAATTTAGTGAAATATAAGAAGTATTGTGAAACGCCTTTTAATTAAATTAAAATGCCTTAAAATGATTTTCAGGTAAGGAATATTAAAAGAATAGAATGCCTTTTAAAATGCATTTATATATTTAAAAGGCTTCTTTAAAATTTATTTGCATTAATTAAAAGTTGTTTGTATGAGTTTCTCGTTGACAATTATTCTCATGGGTCGTTTCTTTAAGTTAATTCAAAATTCGCAAATTTTCAGTTCTTATCTAGCTATATCAGGCCTATGTCAACATCTTACAATTATCCGGAAGATTTTAATAAGAAAATCAATGGGCACCCGATCTAATGGACAGTGGCAAATTTAAGGATAGATGTCAACTAAGCAGATTTTCAACTAACCAGACACTATAATGGACTAAATAGAATCATAATACCAGTGGTAAATTACAGGATCACCATTTCCAGTAATCGAATATTGGATAAACACTTGCTTGAAAGGATTCTGCAAGATTCATTGCAATTTTTCGACGCAAAATGATAGAATTTTCTGAAGCGAAATGTAAGCTATAATAATCTTAAAATGGATCAAGATTCCTTGATTAAAAAGTCAAAGCGAAAGATGAACTAAGATGATATGAAATGAGTACGAGACGGATATGGAAGATAAAATCTAAAATGGCTTGATTGATCCACGCCAATGCACTTGAGATTTGCTTGACAAATTATAGACTTGATTCTGAGAGTCTTAAAATTATGTATTTACATATATTACAGTTCTTCAAATATTCGCGTTGCGCTTATAAATTATATTTGAAACATCTAAATTTCTTACAGAGGATTAATAATTATGAGAATTCAGGAGTAAATTCAATATATAGAACTAAATATAGACCTATTACAAAAAGTTGTAATTATATAGTAAATTTTATTATTGCCCATGTTTTTCAGTCATGGTTACTATAAAGTAGAATGTAGGATACATAATAGGTTTTATAGCTTAGGCATTATAGCGTTATAGTTTTTATTCAAAATTTATAGCATTTCAATTAACTTTAACCGAAGCTTATGAATTAACACTGATATTTTAAACATAGACATATTATTTTCTAAATGATTACATTGAATTAATGATGAATTTGAAAAAGAATAAATAACTGGCAACATCTTCTAAAATATCCATTTATAAGCATTTCTGTACGATGATAGCAAAAACCTCGAGAATTCAGTTTTTTTCTTATAATTAGCAGGAAAAAATATGATTATATATTCAGTGGTTGCTTATATTCACGAACATTAAAAACTTAAGCAGGAATACCATTTATTTGACGCGTCGGTACGTTTTACAAATCAATGGAATATGAACTGAAATTAGAGCTTTTAGTAACTAATGAGTACAATATTAATTACTTTCAATTGTTCCCTGTTGACTGCGGATATGAGGCTGATAGCAAGGGTCACAATATATTACATCACGGACGAAGCGTATCAGTGAAATAACTCCCACAATAAACTTTGAAGCCATTAAATATTATTATTGCACATGTAGCAGTGGTAAAGAAATTAAAGTTAGCTTTTAATTTTTCATAAACTTATTTTGAGTGTGGATTAATTTATCTGAAATTTTATTTTAAATTAGTGATCATACATCTACAGTATAACAGTAATTCTATAGTATATACAGTCTCTTTAAAAAGCATATCACATTTATCAACACTGTCATCTAGTGGTGAGAGATATTAAGATAATACAAATTATTGCCCAGGGAAATAATGTAATGACTCTCTTGATATCTGATTGTAGAAGAAGAGATTCGCTAATAACAGCCTCTTATGATCTCAATATTATCCTAGTCTTCAAAAAGATCGTTCAAATCTTTCAGAAGCTGAGAATTGATCACAGAATATCAGACAATAATTGAAGACATATATAAAGATTAAAAGTAATGAAAGATTGCAGAAGAAAATGTATAGGAGAAAATATGCCGAGAAATGACTTTGAGACAAGATGTTAATAAACTGAGAAAAGTAAACACTTCTACAACCAATATAGGATTACAAAAGTTTCAAAACAGAAGACTGAAAACGTTCTACTTGTTTTTATCACAATTTTTTTAGCATAAAATTATTTCTAATGAGTATAGGATAAAGAAAAAGTAGACATATATGTTGAATGATATAAAATTGCATACAAAATTTTACATATGGTAAATATTTGAACTTATGATAGACTAAACATTGCAATTTTAACAAGAAGATTTCAATGTTGTAATTTTTATTACTGTGAGAGAGTTGCTGGCTTCAAAAATAAAATTTAAAAATACGCATATTATTGGAGGCATTTAAATTTATTACAATTTCTTCCTATATTCAATTAAAATTTCAAACATAGTATTAAAATCAATAATGCCATCCAATAATCATTTCTATAATAAAATCCTTTGCAAATAAAACACTCTTAAATTAATAAATAATTATCAACAAAACATACAACTAAACTATTTAAAATAAAGCAGTTAGGTATTTTGCGACCACAATGCATGACTGATAGCGCCAGCGTCAGAGAGATATTCTAGAGTAATAAATTTACTGAGAGTCGTTGAGATTCCTTTAAGACGCTGCAAAACGTTGGATTGTTGAATGTCACTGATGTTTTCAATTTGAGATTCTTGGCCTTGAGAACTGAAAGTGAACATAAAAAGTAATAAAATAATGAAAGAGATGTTTGACTTGGTTTGAAACAATAAATTTTCACATATAAAACACAGTACTGTTGACTAAGAAAGTTTTATACATTATATCAAAATATAGAACTAAAAATTAGCAAGTATGAAAATGTGAAATATAATTTGAGGATATCTTAATCTTTTTATTTGCATTTCGTTTTTCAAAATATTGCTTTCGACAAATTTTACAAATAATAATCAAGACATTAAGCTTAAGTTAATTTAAAAGTTAATGATTAATCTAAAAGTTTATATTAATATATATGAAATTACTTAAATGCAATGTATGACTTTGATGTAATAAATATAATATTATAATTATTTAAGGCTCACAGTAAGAAAGAATTGAATTATTTTCTAAACAAAACAACAATAGCTCACAGCTTATTATCATCCTTCATATTATCTTGGTCACAATCACTTGACAGTTGAGAAAAGTTTGAATTTAACGCTTCTGCTTCCGGTCGCTGGGTCGCCGCCATTTCGTGACGATTAGATTGACGACTCGTTCTTTCTTCCGATTCGTTTGCACTTGACTGAGTCACGTGACCCGGCGACTCGCTTCGTATTGCTTCGACACTTTCACTATGATTGCCATCTGATCAGAATCGATAAAGCGGACGTAATAAAATAAACACACGGGTGGATAGAGAAATACTGATTAGGGAACGGGGTGTATATTGAGTCGTGTTGTTTATTCTTCAAAGATATTATAATACTTTTGGGAGAAAATAGAAAGCTTTTTCCTTATATACAATTTGTGAGCTTTCTGCTAAATAATACAAACTGAATAGAAGTAAATATTTGACCGATACTAATCTTTCAACATTTTCAAGTTTTCTAAAAAAATACTATATTTATGGTTACAGAATAATTTTTCTACTGAATTTTCCGTCTCCTTATGTTGAAGATCCGTCTCCTTTTAAATCAGCAACTGTAGTAACGAGTTTTATTTTACGATTATCTTATTACATTCACATTTATGAGTCTGACAGACGTTTTTTATTGTTAGAAAAGACTCGGCAGTTTATTTTGAGATTCTGTTTTTATTGACGAGAAGAGCGTGAGTAAGAATGATAATGTGATATTTGGGTGATAAAACTTCAGTGTACACTAAATCCTTATCTCTTTACGATAAAGCTGACGTTCAGGACGAGAAAATAGTTCTATTATATCTATATTGTTAAATTTTCTCCAAAAAATAGAAGTTAGATATTTAATATAGGCTTAAAGAGGACTTATTTTTATGTACAAATATATTTTAATCAATACCTAATCATAAGGTACCCAAACTTAAATTTAAAATCAGACGACAATGAATGTGAATGACAATAATTATACACTGTATGAAACTATTCAGACTGTAACCTTTTAAAGGAGTATACTTGCCTATTTCTATTCTCTTATTATTCAGTAATTAGATTTTTTTATCTATTTGTAATAATTGTGTTTTTTTTCAAATAGATTTTGTGCAAATTTTCTATCTTAAAAACCGACAGACGTCTGGGACATAATCCTTCGACGGCTAGCTTAAAATTAAGTTTTACTATTCAAATTGCAATGACTGAAAATAATAAATATTATATTTCCAAGAATGTAAAAAAATGTATAAAAAAATTAGAGTTGTGCCAGAAACTCTAAATTGTGACCAGTCTCTCGATTACAAGCACTTCATAAATTACAGATAGGATTAATTGCCAGAGGCTCATTGACAAGTATTGCATACTCTCAATCTGTATCTGAGATCTACCAAGCAAAGCATGATAAATAGACGATCTTGGGAGAATGAATTGTTTCAATTAACAACACTGACATGAGAGCCACATGAAAGTGGAAATAAAATTGAAGAACAAAGGCAATAAATGAGAGGATTATCGATCTGCAAATTCTGCATCAATTGAAAGACTAGATTAAAACTCTATTAAAGTGAATTGCACGATTATGTGATCGATTGATGCACTTGAGATATGATAGAAAAGAAATGTAGTAGTAATCGAGTGAGGTAATTAATCGTATGGAATTTGTATATAGTAATTAAAATATGATTATCTTCTTCTAGAATATTAAATTTATGTGATATAAACCAATTCTAAATGAAATATTTCTAAGAATTATACAATTTAAATTAAGATAAGATAAAAAATAAATAATAACCTTATATTAAGCTGATATTTTATAAGATAATCATATCCGTAATGTAATAATTTACTTGTAATTTAAATTTGAAAAAAATATACGTAACACGTTGACATCAGTAAATATTTTAAACCCGCAATAAATTTACAATTCAACAATTTAGTGCTGAATGAGTGATTTGCCCATCATCGACTCTGCCAATTGTAAGATATTTCAAAATTTAATTTCTTGAGTAAAAAAACATATCGTAACTTCTAATAAATAAAAAAGCACCACTGCTTGCCTTTTACTACAGTAAGCAACGCGGAGCAAGAAATTGAACCAAATACATTCATAGCATCTATTGTATATTCTCCCGCATCTTTTAACTGAACATCGGACACTGTGAGACTGTGCTGACCATTGGTTGTTACATCGGCCTGCATGTTGGACCGACCGGTTACAAACTGACCATCTTTTAGCCTGTTATAAAACGTGTAGAAAAAAGAATAGCAAATTTTATTAATAATTATAATCAGCACATTTGAAAATGGTGGAAAATAATTTATGAATATTTGTCATAAGAAAGCTAATTTTTACATAACATATACAATCAATGAATAAATTATTATTATCTACAACATTTTCAAAATAATTAAATTAACAGCGCTAGTAGAAAATAATTTTTAAATAATATATATTATAATAATTTATCATATCAATAATTGCATGGAAATTGATATAATGAAATTATATCTATGAATCTTTGAATCTGTTTTAATTATTTTATGACATTGCATTCAATACTGATAAATCAGTTACAAATTAATTAATCGATACTAATCTTAAACAATATCAATTTTATTTGTTTTTTGCTTAAAAATTGCATATCAACACAAAGAGCTACTTAGTAAATTACATTTTTATATTGCCCGGCTAAAAACACACAAGGAATAATTAGATACAAAATAATTAGATAAGAAACTTTCTTACCAGACAACAGTACATTTTCTTTCACTCTTTACAGTACAGGAAAACGTTACAGAAGTTCCCAAAACAGAAACAATTTGATCTTTAAGTTCTTGTTCGAAAGATGGACCAACCCCTGCAAAAAGACATTTGGCAAGAATGATAAAGAAAATTTGCTTAAAGAAGAAATTATGCATTAAGCCGGATAACTATAATTACAGTTATTACAAAATAATGGATAATAGTAATAAATTATATAATATCATAACAATTGACAAGTATAAATGGTATAAATAAGTTTATAAAGGACTTTAAAATGAAAAAACAGGATGTTACATTGCTGAGATAATTATCATGTTGTATTCATAAAACAGTAGTTGGATCAGTTAAGAATGTCCACGAAGAAGTAACCTCTACAATGAGGCTACATAACAAACACTACGCAACGTTACAATTAATACATGCTTAAAATGTATGTTATATAACAATATTTGCAAAAGGAATTGATTTATCATTCCATCCAAATGGAATGGCAAACAAACATAATGAAAAAGTAGCCATGACACTGCATATCTATCTTTTTATCATAGCGTTAGAACCTAAGTAATTTTATGAAACAAATCTTTAAACACCCTCGCAAAATCGACCATCCCTATATTCTAAATAAAGACCAATACTACAAAATTGACAAACATACCTTGTTCTTGAATATCTTCACTGTTTTCATTCGTTGCTGCTGTAAACTGAGACTCGAGTGAAAGATTTAAATGATGCAGTGTACAATCATTAGCACTAACCGCTGGGATAACATCTGCTGCCAGCTCAAAACGTGACGAATCAAAAACTAAAACACTTTCATTTTCTTTTTGGTGTGTATCAGAAATTGCAACATTACGGATATTTTTATGACTGTCTAGAGTTTCACTCGTTAAATTTTTAATATCCGATTCATCAGTTCTTGTAGAATTTTCTGCAGGTTTAATAAAAGTGTCTGTACTAGTCCGTAAAACGGGAACACGTTGCACTAAATCATCATCAGAGGGAGGGACTTCAGTATCAGAACCATCCGTATAGATGTTATCCGTATCATCAGCCCAAGGGATATCTAAGAAATTTGTAGGAGTAGTATTACCATCAAAATATTCTCTACTGGTTAAAGATGATGGTAATGGTTCCGTAACTGTTATCGGAATATTATCCGTTGAAATACTTCCTAATTTATTGTCTTTGGTAGCAGTGTCATCACTGATAATATCTAAAAATAACACAAATTTAAGATATGAAGTAAATAAGACAACATTGTGATGTGAAAAGATTAAATTATATAGCTAAACGATATATGATTAGGTTTAAGGTTACACTAGATAGACCTTTTGAAAAATGAATATTATAATAATTAGTAATTTTGGCAATTAAAGATTGAATTCTGGTATAATAGCCAAGTATAACACTTGTTATTTTATCTTAGATCATTTCAATCATAGTCTGAATCTTTTAAAAAATATATTCAGATCAAAAGTAAATCAAGAAATTATTTCTAGAATTGATTTCATAAGCAAGACAAAAAGTTTTTTTGATCCCTATATCTGCATCAAATAAACACCCATTATCTCCACAGATTCTACATAAAAATTGAACGAGATTGAAACAAAAGTGCTGTTAATTTTTTAACACTGTATATTTCAATTATGGAAATTGTTTGATCAATAATAATATTAGTAAGAACTTTTACAACATTAATTTCATTATTGTTTTTAATTACTATATTATTTTTTAGGAATATTTAAACTGCAATGCTACATAAAGAACAAAATTATAAACCTTGAGCTGTTGTGTCTGCTGTTTGATAGGCTTGAGGAAAGAAATCTTCTAATGGTAAACTGCTGCTAAGTTCCTGGCTGGTTGCTGAGCTCTTCAACCCAGCAGATGACGTCATCACAGCTGCATCACTGTCATCATCTTCAGAAGCTCTCAGCAACCAATCAGCATCGAAGGATTGACTCTTGCTGCCCTTTCTACCCAACATACTGGGCTTGATTTCTAATCAAAACATGCGCAAAATATTATTTAATTTAATGATGTAACATAATATTTCTGGATAAATAAATAAAAAGACACTTTGATAATAAAATATTAAGCAATAAAGCAATAGAAAAGTTCTATAATATATTCATAGTAAAGTTTATATAATTCAAAGTCTATATTTTCTGAAAAGACTCCATTTTGAAATGGATTGGTTGAATTACTACATTTATTTTTATAGAAATATTTTAACTGAAATGCCTTATATTTAAATGGTGTCAAATGATTTATAATTTATTAGAAAATTAAATTAAATAGAAATTGCCACTGCGAGACTTTTGCAGATATAACAAAGTATATTGATTGATTATTAATGAAGATCAAATAGAAACCTTCGACATCTAGAGATGCGCTTGATGTGACAGACCCTTCACTGTTACTGGCTTGGACTATGTACAATCCCTCATCGTCTCGTCGAACTTTCACAAGCTCCAATGAACACAACCCATAGTTGTTCTAATCAATCAAAAATATAACAAACAATGAATTTCATAAAAAAATATCTAAGTCGAGATATTATAAACATCCATACAAGACAATAAAATAAACAACATTCTGCTATAATTATCAATTGTCACAGATAATTTTACGAGACGTTACTGGTATTGAATCCCCATTCCCAATTATATTGACCAGCCACTGTAATCAGTCACTTCATTCACACAAATATTAAATTTTACAACTATTCAAATTGAATATCTTATAACGTACCGAAATTCGTATTCTTGCGCTCGGATGCAATATAGTCCCATTTGCTCGCTGCCAGATTATAGTCGGCTCCGGAATACCAGACACAGAACAATTGAACCGAATGGACTGACCATCCTGACATCGCTTTGGTCGAAGTCTCGCTGTAAACTGAGGTACAGACGTAAGTTGCTTCTTTCTGCGTTGAGTTGATGCAGAAGTTTTTGTTTGAATCGACTCGAGATCATCAGTCAGTGAGGCGCGGTCAAAACTTGAGTGAGTTGAATACATCGACTCACAGTCCATTCCTGTTTAAAGCCAAGCATTAACTATGTGATCAAAATGTTCCACTGCACATAACATTTTACAACAGTCATATGTAATATGTTATTACACAGTTAGTCCTCAAGTCTAAGTACTATTCTTCTAGCTTTCACTATGTTACGAATGTAATATTTGACAGCTAATACTACCACTACGTACTACTAGTATAAAACAAAAGTGAGCTGTTTACGTTCAATGGTAAGTTTTGCTTCTGTAGTGACACTACCCGCCACATTGCGTGCCTGACACGTGTACCATCCGGCATGCTACGAGTACGAAGCAGGAATGTAAAGCGTATGCACTTCAGTTTCTTCACAAGATATCATGTAAAATGGATCGTCAACAATAGGTCGTCGATCTTTAAACCTAAATCATATAAATAATTCAGTATAATAATTACATAATGTCTATTGTGATCATTATTGTTATATAGAAAATATAGTGTTGCGACTATTATAGGTTTAGGTATTACATAAGTAGCAAAATTGCACAATTAAATTCCAATTTTTTTATAGTAACTTATGTAAATATTAAAAAACATACGACTATTTGCCATATTTTACCTAATATTACCTGTTGGACTAGAGTCCAGAAAACAAATTTTAATCATTAATTTAATAGCATGCTACAAAAAACCTATCAATCACAAGCACCTACAGATGTTTTAACAATTATAACATATTTAATACAAATGAGTTCGTTCATAATTGATTGAAAACTGTATATATCAAGAATTATAATTGTAGACTGTATAATTGATCCCGAAAACTGCTCTAAAATAAATATAGTATAAATATAGTATAAATATAGTATAAATGTAGTATAAATATAGTATAAATATAGTATAAATATAGTATAAATCAAATACAACATAAAAATATTTCTCACAAATACACTTCCTAAAAATAAAGCCAAATTTTAATTTTAGCAAAGTATTCAGCAAACTTACCATTGCACTTCAGGCTGGGGTGTACCAATCACCTTACACTCAAGCCGCGTGGATCCTCCTTCTACTACTATTGTTCGGGCAAGCAACTGAGTAAACTTTGGGCTAACACTATCCGCTGGTACTTCATCTGCAATAAATAATATCAATTAATACTACAAAATTCAAAGATAGGACATAATTAAAACATTTTATGTTAAAGCCATAATTAACTGCATTTAATTAACACACTGAATAATTAACTGCATTTATTAACCGAGTTAAATTAAAATAAAGTAAATTTTATTCACATTTTTTATAAACTCTCACTAAACAAGAGATTAATTCAATTTTTGATAAGAAAATGCACACACGTTATTAATATAAAAAAGGTATCAAGCTATTAAGACAGTTTTCATAGTAGTTATAAAGTCAAACTTAATGTTGAAATAATTATCACTGTTTTGCCTTTCAACTTTTAAAACACACAATAAGCAGACTTATGTGTTCTCTCTTTTCTGGAAGGCATTTTTTATTTATCAGTCATTATTCAAACTGTACACGAAGCAAACTATACACGAAGTCCAAAAATATGAAACGTACATTTATAATAAAATAAGACAGCTTAATTCAAGATTATTAATAGTTTTGTTACCTAAAATATCGAGCTTGCAGACACACATGCATTGTCCGAATGCATTAACACCCAGACACCTCCATGCACCGGCATCTTCTTTAGTCACACTGCTTATCGTAAGGCTTATCATATTATTGTCATTATCCATGTGATAATTGGCAGAAGGCATCACTTTAGTCTGACCATGAAACCAACTCACTTCCAAATCTGGCTTGCAAGACACTGAAACAATGAGAAGAGAAATTCTGATCGATCTTCTCACAATTTCACATACTCGTGATGTCAAAGTTAATTACGAAAGTCCACATTGCAACATTTAATTACACATTAGCTTTGCATTTTACATAATTTTTTCTGATTGAATATATATACATGTATATTAGGGTGATGCTTATTTTTCAACTTTTGATTTCTCAATGGGACACCCTCCCAATTTGTTCCATATTATGAAAAAAAAATTCAAAAAAAAAATTAGGCAAATCCAAATATATTTAGGGGGTGCTATAGGATTTGAAAGTTTAGCTAAATAATACGCATTCGTGTACTGCTTAAAATGCATTATTATCATGTGGCAAATAGGGAG
>JAQIXG010000484.1:0-31903 GCA_034700105.1 Oconnorella tubifera
AGATTTAAAGGAAAAACTGTGTGAATACGAAAAGAAAATGGATGCAGCATTACGCGTATGTTGCAGTTATTAATCTTTACTATTCAATTATCACATCTTTGACTTAACATTCTCTTCCTTGTAATTTATCTTGCGCATCAATTTGATGATGGATTGACACTGTAACTTATAAGTCATTAGTATTTCTATATAATTATCATTAATTAAAAACAATTGTGCATTTTGTTCCCAAAATAACATCAAATAATCGTGACTAAATTAGTATAATATTTCAAAACTACACAAGAGCTTCTATTTTTAATTCCCCCCTCCCCCCCTCTGATATTCTTGAATACAGTCTTGATATCGCGAACATGATTGCTAATATCTTTGACTAAGAAAGTACTTTAATTTCACCACTTAATTGCTTGATCAAAACAGCTTAAAGTAAATGAGAAAGAAGCCGAACTGCAAAGACAACATTCAGACAAAGAGAGACTAATGCAAGAAAGTCATTTTCTTCTTTCTAAGCGTCTACACGAAACAGAATGCTATGTTTTAGCTTTAAAGTCAGGTAAGATCTTCTGTGATTAGTCCTAATTTATAAGATGTCAATTTATATGTTGTTCTACAATTCGAATGGCTCATGAAGTAATTTAGAAAGATTTTTAATAATTGTAGAAGAGATATAGTGTTCATAGCACTACATAAATACTTTCTCTTGCGTATACAGTAACTATCAGGATTTAATATGACACTATAAATATTTATAATATATTGAACGAAATCAGCTGTAGTGATTTAAACGACTTATTCGATTCAAATGTCATATATGCATGAGAATAGTTAAGCAGTTGACAATGTTCATTACTATAGTGTCTCCTTGTAATAACAAATAAAAACTACTTTGTACAATGTGTAATTATTCATAGAAATGGGATTTGACTCAATTTCAGTTTCTAAACGATTAGAAATGTTTTATAACAACTAATAACTTGTAAAGGTTTGATTTTTGAGCATTGATATTCTCAACATGTTACCATACTTCTGAATGTTACTCATTGTGCAATTAAGCATTAATTTATTTTGACAGCACTGGAAGCTGCAAAAACCGAATTAATTAACGTTCGATCAAAATGCGACGCTGCAACAAGGTAAATTTCTTTTATGTTTATGCAATTAACTTAGCCTTGATGTGACTTTAATAAGCTTAAAACAAAAATTAACTAATACTACAGTATATTGTTTTTTCAACATTTAACCTATTTATTGTATTACGGCTCAAAACTTAAATCGTTCAGGGGTTCTAGACATAAAGACATAAAACTCGTTAAAGTTGTTTAGAGAAAATGGTCTATTACCAAAATCAGATCTGTTAGCATATATTATACTCTTAGTCAAACAAATCTAATCCCAATACCAATGTTCTGAATCTTATAACTATCCCATATACTTCACAAAATATCATTAACCAAACCACTTAAAGCGAATTCAAACAGCATGAAAACAGTTGAACAACTTTGACACTTTGTCGATTTCCCATCGATAAGCATCATTCTACAACGCTCTTATCGATTACCTATCGCTAGTAGGTAACTATCCGTCTGAAACTGATACCAGTTATTGATGAGTCGAACAAGTGGGCGATCGATAAACGCTTTGCTATCGCATGAAACCCGGCTCCGGTTATAATGCGTCGAACCATTGTCCTCGCATCGATTCGATTGATTTGTCGTCCTCCTCAGAATACATTTCATCGAAAAGAAAACACAACAACTATCTCATGATATTGATACGTCTATACAAATATCATTCGCCTATCATGTAACACGGGTTCTCTTCTCTTTCTCTCTTGATAAAGCGGCGGAATTATGTATAAGTTATTTTATGTGCCACCGCGACTATCATCAATCGATCGGTTTCTCGTATTCACGCTCTCGGATTCGAAGCGGATCGTTGAGACTTCGCGTCCGGAGTTATTGATTCAATAGACAGACGGATCGTGTTCTGCATTTCGGCGCTGTTCATATTGGATCCATCTATCGATGAGTCGTCGAATCGACTCTATGCGCTTTCATCTGTGGCATTCCATGTTCAACTTTATTGAAGGCCGCCTTCATTCAATCGTCGCGCGGTGGAAAGAAGTTGTTGAAAAATGAGATCTTACATGATTTTATGGTGAAATTAATACCCTCGAAATCGATACTTGTAATAAAAAGAACACATTTAACAAATTTAGGCCTATTATAAACCATCAATTCAGAAATTATTATTTAAAAAGATATCGTATCAAATATTGATAAAATTTAAATCGTTATGGAAAATAATCCATAGATAGTTTAAGACAATCCAGGTATTAAAAAATATCTGAATTTAATATTGTAATATGTGAAATTATTAACTATATTTTTATAGAAAGAGGCACATGTATAGAGATTTTTAATAGAATATTTAGTATTAAACTAAATTCATTGTACAACTTATAATTTTTTATATCATAAATTATTTTCATCCATGTAAAAAAATGACTTCATTATCTAGTGGCCCCTATAGTAGTCTATTCAAATATTTCAAAGAAATCACTTGTTGCTTAATCCTGCGTCAACATATCCTACACGTCTAAATTTCAATAACACCAGCCTTCAATTAAAACGAACGACACTAATTTATCAAACAACGTCGTTAAATCCGCTACCTTTTCTGTCTCATCGTCAGGTCACACTCTAAAGTCGATCTGACGATTACGAATCAATGTTCGGAAGTGGCACTTACATTGTTTACTGCAGTCACGTGTTGTAGGAACGCCTTCTTTCAAATTTCCTTCCTCGATTTTTTTAAGCCGATATATCGGCACGTTCATTTTGGAAACAAGAAAGGGAAAACGCCACGACGATTAATGTGCGAAAGCGATCAGCAAACAGAACCATTAACAGCTAGTTCATGCAATTGCCCTATTGATAGACTCCGTAGTGATTTTCCGACGCGAACAGGAAATTGCCGCGCGTTGTAAAGCCGTTGCGCGCAAACAGTTGGCGCACAATTGAACCCGGGCGATATTGCACGCGAGACGCTTTGTAGTCGTCGGCGGGAAATCGTGCAACTTGTTGAGCCGAAGCGATTTTGCACGTCAATACCAATGCCCCATTAATTCGTTCATTATTTCTTTGTGGCGCGCTTTTAATGTTTAAACGATTTGCGTTTGATTCAGGAACGAGGCGGCTTTGGAGGGAGATGGTGAGACGACGGACCGTTTAAATGAGGTATTTTGGACTTTAATGTCTTAATTGTATCTATTTGATCAATAATTGACTACAAAACGCGTTATTCATTGATTGATAACATAACGTGTTGTCTATTTGGCGGCTTCATAAGTAAGAACAATTATTTCAATAGGGTTAAAGCTTAGATCTGTATGATTGAGACCAAGTTTAAACTCTCAGATCACTCAATTTGCAGAGATCTCGGGCTGTTATATAAGAGTCTAATTTGTTGGCTTTGTATTATATGCACAATGTGCACATGTGCACAAATTATGTGCACTATTGATGACAAATTAAGCGTATATTTTGTCATCATTTGTGATGTAAATTACTTAACATGAACAATGTTTAAATTTTTCAAAATCTAAATAAATTTACATTTATTTACTACATGTTTGCATTGTTTATTTTTGCTGTTTCAGAAATCATAAATATAATAATTATTTATGTCTTGAAGGGATCTTTATTAGAAAGGCGAAAGAACCTTTTCACTATGGATCAGTTGATGTGTGTGTTTGATGAAAAATTCATCACAAGAACAGACTACATGGAAATTAAGAATATGTTTCTGTAAGTTATTTCTATACAATTTAATTCTAATTTAACTAAATGCCCTAAATAATTAACTGTTAAAATTTTACCCAAACAACAGCATACTGTATATTGTGATTGAAATTTTTATTAACTTGCATGCATAGGCCTAATACTTTAAGATTTGTTAAATCTTCTATAACCTTGTAACATGTGACTACTTTTTAGGGATGCTTTAAATGCGCAATCCTGTCGTTCAGCTAAAGATGGATCGCCTGAGAAAATAATAAGATTTCCAGAATCCGAGCCAAAGAATCTGTCGTGTTCTGGCTCATCAAGAAATACTACAGAAAAATATGCGGGAGAGAAGATTACCAATCATCTAATGGATACTGCTGAACAAAATACTGGTTGGCATTTTATAATTTTGGTTGAGTTTATTTTCCATAACCATAACCAATTGCGATAACTTTAATTTTTATTCAAAACTAATAACTTCAATAATTTTGTATTATATTTTATTTGCAGACAATCCCACCAAACACCTCGATGCCCACTCACCCTCTCAGCCACCTTCTCTGCCCACCAAATCTTCTGTTCTCAGTGAATCATCCCAGAATTCATTCCGAACTCAACATATCCTCGATGTCACTTCAGCGCAGAATGGTTATCTCTCAAATCTGCTATCAAACCCCTCTCCCACCAGACCTAACACTCAAATGGTCTCACCGAATGCCATGTCAGTATACAACTTCAGCAATGGTGACAGTGACTTGGACAATTCAGCCTGCGAGTCCACCATTCTAAAGATTTCACCAAAAACTGAATCAAATGGTGCTGTCCTTGATACTGCTGAGGTATCCCAGCATATTCGCGAAATTCTCAATGCGCACAGTATAGGACAGAGACTCTTTGCTCGTCATGTGTTGGGACTATCGCAGGGAACTGTAAGCGAGCTTCTTTCAAAGCCAAAACATTGGGATAAGCTTACAGAAAAAGGAAGAGAGTCTTACAGACGGATGAATAATTGGGCGAGTGATGATAACAACATCATGGCATTGAAGGCTTTCGCACCAAAGAAAGGCAGTGGTGTGGTGATGTCTAGTTATGATCAGGATGATGGTGCAACAGATGAACGAATAGCGCAGATATTATGCGAGGCAAAAACAGCGATGCAGATGAAACAGGATGGCTCTAAGGTAAGCAGCATTTGTATATATAGTTAAGGCATTTTTCTGTAGAGATTAAATATTTTACATTTTGTATTATTATTTCTGCTACTGATATAGTCACTGTACGATA
Source organism: Oconnorella tubifera (assembly GCA_034700105.1). Classification (NCBI taxonomy): domain Eukaryota; kingdom Metazoa; phylum Annelida; class Clitellata; order Enchytraeida; family Enchytraeidae; genus Oconnorella; species Oconnorella tubifera. Next base: position 5,073 of record JAQIXG010000484.1, read on the forward strand.
TTTTAGCACAATACTCATAGCTGTAATACTTAAGAGCAATTCTGTAATTTAGATGCTGAAATAGTTTTATAATATTTAGTACGAGTTTCAGAAGAACAGAGCTAAAATTATAACATTAATAGGATTCAATCATTGAATATCATGTTTTGATTTTAGAATGAATACAATAAAGTTATTTATAATAAAACAACTAGGTACCTACATTTCTATTCTGTGTTATTTTTCTGTAGAATGAAGCTGCCAGTACAATGGTTGAGAGTATTTATCGACAAGAGCTCGCACGAATTAATTGGTCCGCACCGGACACATCCAATCCAGTAACGCGTGAGAAATCAACTCACAAAACACATCGCCATTCGAGTAGCAATGGTGTCAACACTGGTGATGGGAGCCGAGGTCGCAAGGCCCCCACAGATGGCAAGAACCTCACTCAAGATCTTGTAGCCCGTATATATCAAGAAGAACTCATGAAGCTTGCGAACGCCGCAAAGGCGAGTGGAAATCTTGAAGAACTAAGCGTCTACCGCCAGGAACTTGATCGACTTGCCAAGTCATCACATCACCGATCATACTTGGATGACAATGGAGAACAGATGGGGAAGAATTCATTCGATCAAGGAAGATGTTACCTCGATGCTCAGGTAAAGTCAGAGATATCTGCGCCGGATAGCCATTCATCGGATGCTCTCTCTGGCAGCACTGCTGAACAGTCCATGGCGTTTGACTTCCCACAGGACTTGCGCATCAAGAAAGAGAACGTAGGACCCGATCTTCTGCGACACACTGGCAGCGCTTTCACGCTTGTCCGACCGCGTTCCGCTAGACGAAGTTCCGATAGTTCGCCCCATCCACCTCCATCGGCACCTCCGGAATATTCCGGTACTTCATCTCTCCTTCCCACAGCCGATGGATTGTCCCCGCTGCAACAGATGCAAAGTATCGCTAATTCTTTGTTGACCAAAACTCAACGTCCGCTTCGCGCTGTACTGCCTCCAATCATGCAGGATCAAATCGACAGATACACTACGGTAAATACCGATGAACTCGTGCATAAGATCAAAGACATGTTAAGCCAATACTCGATCAGTCAGAGATTGTTTGGGGAAAACGTACTTGGGTTATCGCAGGGAAGTGTCAGTGATCTGTTGGCCAGACCAAAGCCGTGGCATATGTTGACACAAAAAGGTCGAGAGCCGTTCATTCGCATGCAGGTTTTCCTTGAAGATGAAGAGTCTATTACGAAGCTGGTGGCAACACAGTATCAGATTCCGGCTGATAAGTTTCTCCGGAGCAACTCGGCTTATTCTGACTGTGCAACACCAGGTATTTATCATATTGTGTCTATTTGAGCCCTTTGAATTTACAATTCAATTTTTCAAATATGATTAATTTACAGAATTGTGCTACGCTACAGAGCATATGCTTTAAGTGCTTAAAAATGGAACAATATTATTGAAAAATGCTATTAAATGACTAATTTAAGTGCAAAGTTATATAATTTGATATATTTTTAATTTAAGCAGTGTATTAACAGAGCATAAATATATTATACAATGCATTCAAATTTCAAATTCATGAGTTTTAATATTTCTAGCACTAGAGGGTGCTGGAGCAAGCGTCAGCTCCTCAATTCTAGAATCACCAACATCAGCAGCACCAGCAGCTGTGAATGTCAATAACACGAGTAGCACCAGCAGCATAAACAGCAGTGGCAGCAATAGCTACAGCAGCAGCAGCCAGCCTAATGATCACAACAACGCATTCTCGCCACCAATGACACCGTCCTTGTGGCCAAAACTAACCAATCACAGCATCGAACATTCTTTTCTGGACCAATCAGTAGCAACACGAACAAGTGATCAGCCAAAAGATCTATTGACAAGATCAAGCAGTGTAATCAACGGAGGAAGTATGTTGCCTCTAGGACTGCATCCGTCTATGACAATGTCGATGTTCCCATTTGGTCCAGCTTATTTCCATCCGAGTATGTTAATGGAACTTCAGAGAATCAGTCAACAGCTGACCATGAATGGAAACAGCACCAGTAGCTTGACCAGCACTTCGAGCAGTTCCACAACATCAGCATCTGTAGTTCACCAGCCTCCTTCTGTCTTTGAAATAGCGGCAATGACTCAGGAGCTTGACACTTTGGACATTACGACGAAGGTCAAGGAGGTTTTGCAGTTCCATAATTTGGGACAGAAGTTGTTTGGAGAGGCAGTGTTGGGATTGTCTCAGGGTTCAGTCAGTGAGTTGCTGTCTAAACCGAAACCTTGGCATTTGTTGAGTTTGAAAGGACGAGAACCTTTTCTAAAGATGCACATGTGGCTGCTGGATCCTCTCAGTGTCGGCAGGTTGAGGCTTTTTCAGGATCAACTGAAGGGTAACGATTTAATTTTTAATTCAGTTAAGGGAAATAGTAATATTTTTACGTGGCAACAATAACAACATTTTGATAGAAAAAATGATTAACTGATTCAAGTGTGTGTATAAATTCTAAATAATTACATCTCGTTAGTAAAAATTACGAGGCGTAGGTATATAGGCTTAATCAATGTTTAGATTTCAAATGCAATACAAATAATCTAACTTCAATGCAGCAACAGTTATCTGGTATCGCTCGCTAATTAAATTTCTTTTCTCTTTATTTACAGCACGAAAGCGTAAAGGAAGTTCACTAGCAGACGATCAGTTATGTGACAGTCAGTTGATGCAGAAAAAACCTCGAGTTTTCTTCACTGAGGATCAAAAACTGTCTCTGAAACGCGCCTACCTCAGCGACCCTTATCCAAACCAAGACGTACTCGAACGTCTTGCCACAGATCTGGGAGTCGGCACAAAGACAGTCGTCAACTGGTTTCACAATCATCGCATGAGAGCCAAGCAACAGAGGGGCAACAGCGCCTCAGTATCATCAGGTCCTCAGGCAGCGGGTGGTTCAATCTTCTCATCAAAAATAGGTGATATGAGCGATGATGACGACGATGACGATGACGTTATTTCGATGTCGAGCGACGCGCATTTGAGCGATTCTTGGAAGAATGATTCGTCGTTAAGGGCGTCGAGGATGAATGGAAGTCCTTATCCCCCAACTTTTGATGATGCTTCGTCAGTACATAGCGGGGAACAATCTGGTGGGGAGTATGGGAGTCGAGGTTCATCACCGCGTGATTTTGCTGATGGAGATAATGAAACTGATGGGTTGAGTTCAAATGAAGAGGAAGACTATAAAAGAATGCGAGCTGAGGTTTCACCCGCAGGTCAGCAAGCGGAGAGTGTTCCAGTTGCTGTTGATGTCATGGGAGCAGGCAACAAGAAAAAGGATTTTATCCATAAAAGAAAGAATGCTCGACCTCAGTGGCTCTTCGAAGGTACAGCGCTTGATAAAATGAGCGATTCAGTTTTGAAAAACAAAGTTGAAATTAAATCAGAAGAGAAAAATGATGGACAGTTTCCGAGTGAGGGTGTCGTTGAGAAGAATAACAATTCAGGTGATACGATTTTGACAACGGATGTTAAAAAAGATTTGGTTAGTGCTACATCGTGCAGTGAGAAATCGGATTCGCCTGAATATTGTAACAACACCAGTGAACTAGAGGATACGAATAATGTTTCGGTTGCAGAAAAAACCGTTATACGACAAACTCTTGTTCCGAAGAAGCTTCCGGAAATCTGCCAAGCTTCTGTAAGTTGAACAAAGAATACTGCTGTACACCATTTTGAAAGTTGGCTGCTGATGATTTAGGGTCAGTTTATTTTTGTGTCTGTTTCTTTTGTGAACAATTGCCATCCAACTTGCAGAAGGTTAAACTGCTGAATTTTTCATCATTTTTATTTCTTGCTCGTTTTGCAAGATGAAAATTACTTAGAACTCTCTAATCCCTTGTGAAATTAAATATATATTAACTTAAGGTAACCAGGAAACATAAAGATATTACTTCAGGTAATAACTTTATCTGATATCAAATGAAATCCAGACTGAGGTTTAATTACAATTTTTTTATCAACTCCATAGGAGTTTCATTTTGTCAGATGCCACACTTATAAGTACAAAATAATGTCATTTTCCTTATTTACTGTGATACATGTTTAAAACAAAATTCAGTATTTTATAATATATCAAAAAATTGTGCAGCTAACAACTTAACTGGTAGTATTTTGTTGATTTATATTTTCAAGTCAATTCATGATCAGAAATGTTAGCAGTAGTTATAATGGTATCATGTCTTCATTATTTTTCTGTTTTCACAGAAAAATCTCTTTTAATTTATAAATGTAATATTCTAGTTTTTAAATTACATGTACAAACTCAAACTTAATCTACAGTCGCAGAAAATTAATAACATTTTTGTAATTGAAGTATATTTAGGTTCAAGTGAAACCTATATACTTAAACTGAACAAAACATTTGTCACAATTGTAAGTTCATTAAAGCTTCGTAACTGAAACAGAGTCTACCCACCATTTTATTGTTTTTTATTGTTACAATTTTATATATTTGCTATAATTTTATATCATAATATGTTTATATTTTCATGTTCGTGTTTGTTTTCTCTGCAGCTAAAGTTTTAAGACCTTGTATTACATGTGTTAATATATATTGTATTTATGATATTTTCTTAACATTAAATGACAAGAAATATTTCAGATTACTTCAAGTAATCTGATTGTTTATAGCTTGTATTCGTGCTTGTGCGTTTGTGTATGTGTTTATGTATGTGCAATTATACTTATAATGATAAAGCCTTGCTAAGGTCTAGCCTGCGAATATGCAAAATTGCATATGCGTATTCATTTCAAGATATACATAAAATGTTACATTTTGATAAATTTAATTGTAACAATTAACAATCCATGATTTAAATGTGACCCATTTCATATTTGAGCTACATGATAAAAAACTGTGTGCATGCTACGTACAGAATTTATGCATAATTTTCTGCTAACAAGTATCATCTTCTCCATTCTCTTGCGTTAAATAATTTGCAAACGACAATTTTATTGTATTTAATTATTAATTAGTAATTATACTTATAGAATCACATATGTGCAAAAGTTTATTTTAAACTTATAAACTCGATAATCAATATTCAATTGTTTTATTGTATAACGACTAAGCCGATTGATATATGGATATAATGTATGACATGCTTTTAACATGACAACCTAATAGTGTATATGTAGTTTCAGATGCCTAATATACAAGTATTTATCGATTAAAGCGAATTATTTAGATCATTTTTAAATAATTATGATGTTGTGGCCGTTGTCTCGTTTTGTCTATTTTTATATGATCAACTTGATGTCTGTGAAGATTTGTGAAATTTTATTCAACTTATTGATGCGTAACATGCATAATAACATACATTTTGTTGTTGTATAATATTTTGCTGCAAGAGAAACGTTAATTTCATGTATTGAAAGTTACATTTTTACGAAACTGGACAATATTTGTTACAAATTTTTTTTATTGTAGGCCTATGACGAATATTAAAAAGTAAAAGATTTTAACCTACCAACAGATTTAAATTTTCTCAATGTTTTATATATTTAGATTTCAAATCATTGCAGAATGTATGTAAGTGAAATATTTATAGTCATTCTTAGTTCTTAAATGCAAAAGAACTTGGTATATTATAGTCCATCTTTTATAGAGTTAAAATGTATGTTATGTTACTGGCTGCTGAGTTACTACTTTAGGTTAATTTAAACAGTGCCTGTGCATTTTAACTGGATGATTTATCCCTCTAACTAATTGTAAAATTATAATAAAAAATAAAATATTTCAAATAAATAAACCAATATGATTTTAATCGCTATAATATAAATTTACATTTATTTCTTTACTTTAATTGGTTAAAATCTCAATTATTATAAATATTCTCTTCTAAGTTATTATTTAATTAACAACATGACAAATTTATTATTACAATGCATTTCGAGTGATTTATTAGATAGTAAACTCACACTTAAAGGTGTGTACTGAAATCAACAGAATATTTGCAATTAATGCTTTGTGTAATTTATATATAGCCTACTATTCCGGAGTGCAATATTTTGTTGTGTAATATTTAACTTACAAAGCGGGCTTGTTATTAATCATTATATATATTATAGTTAAGTATTATTATAACTTTGTTGATTAGATTATTATCATAAAAGAATCCAATCAACATTAATCTAATTTCTTACAAATGCTAAATTTCTTACTGAAAACAAAAAGTATTAGATATAATGAAACTTTTCAATCTTATTACATTTTAAATTCAAGGTTGTAATCAAATATACAGCAACAGTTGTAATTTGTAATTTCATTTTCAGATTGTAAATTGCAGTAGACTTTAAATTGTACATTATGTTTTATTAATCCATGATATATGCGCCACTTTGCGTGTATTTTATTTTCATGAACGTCAATTTTATCAGATTTCTACTTTATTATAAATTGTATCAATAACTTTCTTAATTATTAATTAAGTACATGAAAAATTTAAAATAATAAAAATAATATTAAAATGATATTATTCAAGGTTGATAATTTGAAGTATTATGCATAGTGGCTCACTCCAGTGGGAGGGAGAACACATATTTGCAGTGGAGAAGCCACAGGGTTGTTTGGGATTGTTCAAACAACCCCACTTGTGAATAAAAGGACCCACGCAATTCGTGCAAATCCGGAGACTTTTTTATAGGGGAGGGGGGGGGGGTATGCTAGTCTGTCATTTTTCATTCCGTGCAAATGCTATGCAACTTATTGTTGGGCGTATTCGACCTTATTTCATAAATTTTTATGACAAATTTCATCACTCATTATCAAACGTAATATATTATATATTACGATCAATCGTAATATATTATATATTACGATACGTATTACGATTGATAATGAATGATGAAATTTGTAAGGGTGTTTCGGATACGAAAATGTTGCACCGATATCGATACCATCATACCGATATCGGTGTCGATACCGATGCCGATAACACTAGCATTATTTATTCAATTTTTTTAAACAACCCCACTTGCTTTGAAATGGCTTCGCCACTGCGTATATGCATCCCATTGATTTTAATTTAACATGCTACATTTTTAACTGAACTATACACAAATAATCACAGCACTATAAACTAAAAACTAAAAAGTTCGGTAGTTTTTTTCAGTGATCTTACTGATTTTACTGGCAGTTGTGAGTTACACCACTTTTTATGCATATTCTTGATTATTAATTAATCATTAGGCATTTTTATTGTTTTAACTTCGCTTCTGTACTTATATTATTATAATAGGATGATTTAGCTATAATATGCATTCCATAATTTCATAATATACATCTATGTATAAAAGATAAACTATTAGTTGCAGAATCGATTTCCGTAAGCATGTGAGTGTAGGATCCTTTAAAAGAGAATTGTTTATTGTTTGCGATTAGAGTTAAAAAAAGTCAGATTAGATTTATATTCTGATATATATATAATATGGACAGTGATTTATAATATGCCCTTACTTGTTCTAATAAATCTTTCGAGTCATCTGTAGGCCTATACTTCAAAGTAAACTTTACTCACTAAATGAAATTATAATAACCAGCGAAATATATATCTGTACAAAAGTTGCTATCTCGTGTGGCTCGTATGGCCCAGCTTTTAAACAGATTAATAAACCAGTGTTTAAAGTTTTATGTGTAATATTAAAGCACAAATTCGTTAAATTTAAACTATTATTTCATAAGCGTGAATATAAATTAATACGTTTTAAATTGTAATGATTTTGACTGGTTTAATTTTCAATTAATGTTAAATGTTGAGTCGTTGGAATGATTAACTATGTTATAAATATTATATCATTAAGTGCAATGTATAAGTTTATTAGGAATTAGTTACAAGTGGCATTAATGTATGCAGTGTTTTAATGCAGTACGGACTGCTGATTAATTTGATGGTATTTAGTATAATACTAGTTAAGTTTTATATGTTTTAACAAACACTATTATTATTCATTGTGTAACACAAAAAAACCGGCAAAATTAAACGGAATCAATTTAAAATCTATATCTCGAATTGATAAATAGCTAAACTGATACGAAATTGAATGTTACTTTTTCATTTGAAAAGAAAATATCGCAGAGATGATATTTGTTTATTAGATGTATATTAAAAAGTTTCCATGCACACTTTATAAAGAATTTACTGTAGTATAAGGTACTGATTGTTTATAGCCTTTAATGCTTTCTCTTTACACACTGCAGTTTATAGTACTGAAGTAAAAGTAAACTTATTTTTAGCAATTAAAGCAATTAATAAATATATTAGACAAATAAAACGTTTCTAATACGCAAGATTTTAAACAGTAGTAAATTATATACAGAACTTTTGAATCTTTTATATTGCGTGTGTATTATATTTCAATTTCACTTATTGAGAATCGTTATATTTACATATTATTTGAATTATTGTGTATATATTATATTATGGTAAAGTCTACTTTTTCTAATTATGTGCTCAAAAAGAATGTTGTCATGTTTTGTGAACCAGTGCCAAGTCGTGATAATTATATATTCTTGTATTTTATGGTTCTATTGTATTTTCGTTGAATGGTCTCTTAAATAAAAGAAGCTTATTTTTCTGATAAAAACACTTTGAGTTTAGTTTTGATTTATAAAGTCATGGAAAGCTTATCGTCCGTTTAATATTATCAAAGAATTTGACAACTCTTGGATTCAACTAGAATTTTGAATTAGATTTTTTAATAATTGTGGTCAATTCGTGAATTCAGTAACACGTAATACTATATGTCTAACTTAAGGCCACCATTGTAATCTACAGGTTTGATTGTGCTTAACCAATACAAAATAATGATTATACACAAATATTATGAGAATCTGAAGAAGTTTAAGCAGGTTAATGATGTCAATACAAATAAATGACCAGCGTCGGCAGTGGATTCTAAAAACTTTTAACACTCTAAACAAAACTAAATAAATATGAAATTACACGAAATCAAATCGAAATAATTCGAACAGCGTTCGGTCATTATCGATAATGTTCGATCACTATCATCGCTTTACATTGCTCTAGTTTACAACAAAAGTCTGAACAAAGTTTTTAAAACAGTATTTCGAGATCTTTCTTAGAAAAATCATTCAAATCGCGTCAAAAGAAATCTACGCTAAATTAGTCTACATTTCAAATATTGTTTGAATACCAAATGTAAATTTCTATAACAGCATCGATGAAGATAATTAAATTCAATAAGCTGGCGTGATAGTATTGCTATATAAATTCGTGCAATATTATGAATTCCAAGAGGCTGCTGCAGTCGTTTTGTTAGTTATAATTTCAACGCTACTAACAAACTAGTTAGTGAAGAGCTTGGCTTTAGTACTTTAGGGCCAGCAGTTTGATTAGCTAGCCTGCTTTACACTTTGCGCGTCATCTAGTCGAGTAATAAATCGCTCATAAAACATTCGCTGGATCTTCTTTACGTTCTTGCTCAGCTTAGAATACTTCCAACGTAAGATCCGACCGACCGTGCATTCGTTGTAGGTAATATTATTTATCTTTTCGTAAACAAGAAGGAAGAGACACGTGAAAATCAATGTAGTAAATAGAGCTAATGACTTTCGCTCAATTTTTAGACCACGATAAGATGCAGTTAACCTTGAAGTTAGTTTTATTCCACGAAATAGACTTAATTAACAAGTTTTTGATTTACTTCGAAGAAATGCGAAGGTACTTGTAGTTCAATAACTTTTAGATACCGTTCATCTTTTAACTTACTTTCATTGGCAAGCCAAGCTATAGTTACTTTTATTTAAGTTCGATATAGAATCGATATTTCTAGAGCTTCATTTAGTTGCGTTTAAATTAATTTATTAAAGAGCCAGAAGTATATTTTTTGGAGTGCGCCTAGCGAATCAACGAAAAACACGAAAGACAATTCTAACTGATAAATAACGAATAAAATCTGTTAAATATCAATATCGGTTCCTTTTTACCATCAAACCACTACATTTGAAGATGGATATCGAGGAAGCTCAAAGTCGTCTTGGTGGATGTAAGAAGTATCAAGTTATCATGTACTCCATCATTTCTATTTCTACCATGATCATCTCGTCCTGGCACATGCTGGCTGTGGTCTATGTCGGTAAGTCTAATTTAACTGGAGCAGTTGTTGAAAATAGCAATATACTATAATAGTCATCTTATTCAGTGTTCCTAATATAACAAATCAAAATTACAAGTAATTAAAATCCTTTCTTTAATTTATCATAACAAGTAATATGAATGAAAATTCATTATTATCGTATTCACTTTGTTGCAGATATATAATTATTAACCCAACTTTGCAATGGGTTAATAACGTTATTTTTGGACAAAATAACGGAATAAATGTTATGTATATTTTCCTTTGAGTATTTTTAGCCCATACCCCCTTCCCCCTCTCTTTGAATATTAAATATGACTAAAAACAGGCGATCAAAAAAAACATTGTCGATTTTGGATCAAACGATAATAAAACACTCGCGTTTTATTATCGTTTTTAAACTCTTTCGAAAACTCCACCGAATTCTGTAATCTACAACGGCTGTCCGTAATATTAATATTATAATTACACGAGTCTATGTTGTATCGACGTATCATAATATCGATATATCGTAGCCTCTTAATATTATTTACTATTTATAGTATAGTATACGATCAGAAATTTATATAATAATTTATAATTTGGTAATATTTTGACACGTTTCCTTAAAGCATCACCATTATACTAGCAGCAAAGCCTGTCAGACGATTGGCATAAAAAAACACCTATGTTTAAATCTGAAATTTTTTATTATCAACTCTCAACTATATTTCAATATTTCAACTATATTACTAATATTTCTTCCAATTTGAGTACCCTTGATGGTAGCATTGAGAATCCTTGGATCTATCTTACTAGCTTAATTATATCGAGTTACAGACAGACGAAGTTAACCAATTATTATATTAGATATTTAACATTGTATTCATGAAATTTATGTGATGTTTTGATTCAGTCTTTGGAGCCTGATTACTCCGCTCTAACAGTGACTTAAATAGAATAAAGGAGCAAATATTTCCCGAATATTTTGTCAATAATCTCTAAATAATTTACAATATTTGAAAAATATATAAATTATATTCCTGTCAGTTGACAATTTTAAAGTTTTTATGTAAGTATTGGCCGAAAATGGTCTATTTCAGCATTTCAACGTCAGATCTAGAGCTTTCAAAAATATATCAACATCACTCCTGATAATATTATCGCTTCTGATCATATATAGTAATAATCCAATATGACAATCGTTGAGCCACTGTCATATTATTTCACAATCGTTTCTAAATAATTACAGTTAACTTAGCCGAAATGATTGCGCCAGCTAACATCAAATAGTCTAATAACTAAAGCATCGTCTCACAGGAAACAGCAGCAGCAGCCAAATATGAATCAAGAGAATGAGATCTAAATGATGTTGGAGTAAATTATAGTCAGTTGAAGGGCCATGGTGGACCTTGAACCTGTTCTAGACCTGTTTCCGCAGGCAAGTCATGTTGCAGCCAATAATAGATCGACTGTAATTCTTTATTTATAGGCCTACAATGCTATTTAAATATAACGCCCGCCGCATTTACTTGGCGACTAGTTTAGTTATATGAGCTTGATTCAGAGAATGATTTAACTAAGTTAGAAGTTCTCTTCTTAAAGAAAGTTACATTGTTTAGATTGTAACTTACATTCTACTGCAGTAGATAGAGTATGTAGTATTTTAAGTTTAAAATCTGCATTATAAGTCATTACTATTAGCTAACTTTCCATCGTGTAATTTATAGTTAACTTTTATGAATACAATACCATTCTGGTTATGAATAACATAATTACTAAATAAAAGATGTCTAACTTAAAAAAGCATACTATGGAGAGAGTTAAAATAAATTTAATTATAATATGAACAAATTAATGAGTTATTACTTTGAATGTTTTAGATACTGTCACAGCCTAATATAATCTATTGTCCATTACAAGTGCAGCATCTAAATAAAATATCATGACTCAGTAATTCCAGTCTAAACTCACTTTTAGAAACATTATTTGAAGCTTAAATCAGTTAAATTATTTATTTATTTATTTATTACTCGTAAACTAAAACTGTGGCTGGAATAAAGATTTGTCACATTACGTCGCAAAAGGATAATTTTTGAAAACTGATAACCAAATAGTGTCGACTTGCAATTTTCTGAAATCTGAAGCTCCTTTTGAAGGCAAAAAATCGAAGTCAAAATAAGTCTGTAATTATAGAAATCGAAAACAGACTAATTCTTACTTCACGATGGATATCGATGCAGCCCAAAGTCGTCTTGGTTCTTGGGAGAAGTGGCAAGTCCTCATGTATATGACAATATCAGCGGGAGCCACAGTTACAGCTGCCTGGCATATGCTTGCTGTGGTATATCTAGGTATTAATTGAGCTCTTTTTACAATATACTTAATATGACTTCATCGTTGAGTTGACCAGGTAAAAAAGTTTGCGAGTGACAGATGCGAAATATTATCATCAACGTTATGATTTGAAAGTAAACGATATATTTAAAAATAGAGAAATCAAATCACTGTAGAAATTAATATGTTCTTTTAATTTATTGTAGGGCCTACATGAGTAATTTTTACAAATGTGCCTTGTAATGTTTTTGTAATTAGCTTATTTCCATACTTTCTCTGTACATTTTTTTAAATCCATTCTTTCATGTTCTTTAAATTCATCTTTTAACCGTTTGAATATTTTGGACTGAAGTTGAATTCTATTTGTGCAAATAAAATGTTTAATTCAATGTTTATAAATCCATTTTGAAAGTTTCTAACTAACATTACTCTTGCCAAAACTGATTTATTTCACTTTAGCTCAAAATACGAGCATACAATTGAAAAACTGTTGTGGTTAAACTGAAACTTAACTATACTGAACGTTAATATCATAACGTTCTGTATAGCTAAGTCCATTGGTTCCTAAGATACTAATGAAACATTGCAATTGTATCTTTGTAGCCTTGCCCCGGTGTTCATAAATGAGAGTTGTATAAAAAAGGATAAAAACCTCAAGTCTGGTTGTCAGTGATTATAGTTGACATACCATGCAATGCACTACAGTGTACTTAGTTTTGTGCTGTCATTACCATTATAAATCATTCAGTCATTCAGTGATACGGAATACTGCTATCCTATTAATACTGTAAGCGGAGAATAATTGAAAGTATTCAACTTAATAATTCAATATTTATCAATGTATTATCAAATCTCAGCAGCGAACTAAGCATTTTCAAATAAATGGACATTTGCGGTGATAATTTTAACAAATAATGAAGTAATTTGTACTTACACGATAAATAAGGCTATATATATCTATTACTGTTTTTTAGCTAATTATCAGGTTTAATTATCAAAATTGTCAAAATTTTTAATTTATGACTAGTGTTTTGATAATGGCCGGGTATTAAGAAAATGTTATTTTTAATCAGAAGAACTGTCAATATGCTGATTTTTTGTAACACTAGTATTTGTAATATAATTTCGTTTCACACTTTAGTATTTATCCATGGCAAATTTAAACTATATACATCTCGTTATTGGGCCTATATCGCTTTATAGTAATAACTCGTATCTTTTTACTGTGAGATATAATAATAACAAACATCTCAAATATAAAAAGGAGCATGGTATTCATAGTTATCTATAGTTCATTCTCATTTTGCTGTAATTGCAAAGATTGTCTTTCAGTGAAGAGCTTCGCCAACTACAACATTTGAATTAAAACAATTTTCATAACCCCATTGTTGCCTCAACATTCACTTCATCATCTTTTTAAGGAAATTTTTAAGGTGTAATAATTATAATCCAATATTTTGTACTATACTATTTTATACTTTCTATTATAGGCTAAATGTCCATATCTTCTCCGATCTCTCTTTTGGATCAGTCGCTGATTTTCTTCGATTTTAGCCTACACTCCTTGTTTTTATTCGCCAAGCTTTTAACATAAAAATGTAGCTCAACATTGACGTAACACTATTTTGATATGACTCAGTGTATCTGGTCATGCTAAAATAGCTGTGAATATAAAATAACAGATCCATTTACCAAGGTCTTGTCTGTCTATCCACTGGTGTAAGAATCCACAGTGTTTGGTTTCGTTCATAAATATTGTCTTTATTTTGCAAAATAGTTTTCTCTGACCTCTGCCTCTAGTGCACGGGAATGATACCTAATAAATATAAAATGAACTAATTTACAAAATGTTAAATATTCCGTAGTAATTCGAGACTCTTTCGAATCTGTTACTGATATCACATTAAATCTTTTAGGATTTTTTAAACATTAAAGCAATCGACAGCTTTTATGTTAAATTATATTAGATGGACTCATTATAGATGAGCAAAGCATTAAAGTTGATGACTACGTGTAATAATTTTACTTTTTTAATTTAATCGTTTAATTGTCTAAGCCAATTTTGTTATAACTATGCCTTCAATAATCAAAAAAATTTTCCCGTATAGACATGTATTCTTAAAACTTAAAATAACAAATTTTCAGCACAAGCAATTAACTTCGTAAATAATATAATCTTGCAAACTGTATAACGACGACGTTGGCCTATCTTGAACATATTTAAAATAATTATAATTATAGAGGTATATAAATATTATGAGCTGAATCGCCATCAACAACAAGCTGTTATAATTTTAATAATATATCAATAGTTAATATTATTGATTTTATTATCTAGGAATAATAAAACTGATTACAACGTTTAGTCTCTGCTGTGTAATATTTCATAAATGATTATGACATGTAATGAGCATATATTTTAAATGAAAACAAATCAAGTGAAGAGTGCGATAAGCTTACAGACCGGTTAATTATAATTAAATTGTCAATGAGGCAATTATTTATTCAGTGTAATAATCTTGAGTTTTTGAAGTTTAAGGAAAACAAGCGCAATACTATATTACTTCAATTATCTATATTATACTGTTTCAATTATTCAATTATACTGTATCTGTATTTTCAATAAAACTGTATTTTACACTCGTCAGTACAGAGTTGTTGTCATAGACAAAATTGTAATACAAGGGAGGCGTGAGGGAGGGTGATTGAAGGCAAGACATTCTGGGTTTCTCGATTTTAGTATTCTAATTGTTCTAATTGATTTTTGTCGATTTTTTAAATTTTTTCAGTGCTACAGTGATACAGTGAGATTACGATTTACTTTAAAAACTTAAATATACTGTAAATCGATGCAACGAACTTAATTTATTTATCATTTGTTTAAAAAAATAACCTAAATATGAAACAACAACCCAAGAGTGGATTAAAGTAGGCCTATAGTATTATAATCTATCACTCAAATATAGTAATTAAATGGGACTTTTATAAACTGTGAGAGAGGGTAACAAAGCTCCTTTAATTTGTACTATATTTCAGTTTGATGAATAAATGCTGATGAAATGATCATTTTATAAGCTAAATTATAGAACGTGATGTGACAGCCTTTGTGTGACCTAAATTACAGCAAAGCTTCAAATGCGCAACTTTAGTAGTTTGCTTAATTTGCTTTCTATCAGTCGGAACACAATTATCATTTACCATTTGGTTATGCAGTTTTAATCTATCGTATGATTATGTTGAATGCAGAGTTGGATAATTGGATTCATTTCCTGAATGATATTTAACTGGTGTAGCAAAAGTTTTGACTACCGTGCCTAAATATTCCGGGTTGAATCATAAAAATGCTAGCTTGCCTTTAATATATGTTCTTTATGTCTTTGTGTATAGGTTACGTACCAAATCATCACTGTAATGTCAGTGATATCAGTCATATACCCGTATCAGAAGAAGGAAAACTTTCACAATGCGAATCTTATATAAACATAGCGTCTGGAAATAATGCAACTCAAAAGTGCAGCGCTTGGACTTACAATGAAAAAGTTGAATCTGTTCTTTCACCTTTCGAAGGGTCTACAATTGCTACAGAGGTATGATGTAATTCTCTGCATTATTAGTTTAATTTAAGTTTTCATACAATACTTTATCTGTTTTTTATATTGGTAGAGAGATGGGTTTCTTAGTTGAATACATTGACAAATCAAATTTCAAATTAATCAAATTTCATTCACATTCACACACTATAAAATATTTAGTACTTTGCAGTCATCGACTCTTTCTATTCATGCGTTTAAACAAAGCTTACTTTGGTAAGTTCACTCTCCCTGATTCATTCCATTGAAGTTTTATTGA
The DNA here is from genome assembly GCA_034700105.1 of Oconnorella tubifera. Lineage (NCBI taxonomy): Eukaryota > Metazoa > Annelida > Clitellata > Enchytraeida > Enchytraeidae > Oconnorella > Oconnorella tubifera. Next base: position 21,381 of record JAQIXG010000484.1, read on the forward strand.
GTTACAGATCAAAGATTTTGGTTAATACACAATATATTTGCTTTACATTTTGATATATTCCAAATATACTACAATATAAATTCATTATTTTTGGATAGTTGATAAATTACAGTAATTAGCTAAAATCCTTGATTTCAGTGTCACATTTTAGTATTAGTTAAATACATGTGAGGCTGAATCTTTTCAAGAATATAATGTGGTCTACGAAGATTCCATTATTATTATCTTTTGCATAATTTTATTTTTTATGTCAAATTATCTAACTTATAATCACAAACTACAGTTGGAATTTATTTATTGACTTTTAAATACTCCAATTCACAGAACTGTCAAAGATAATTAATAAAACTTAACCTTTTTTCTAATCTATTATGACTAGTTTGATTACTACAATATGTCATTCATTTATCATTTGTTTAGTCGTTTCCATTAGAATATTTATTTTTCTTGTATATTGTTTCAGTGGAGTCTTGTGTGTGACAGAGCTCATCTCAAGGACATTTCCCAGACTGTACTTGTTGCTGGTGTTATGGTTGGAGCCATGGGCTTCTCTGCCCTCTCTGATTACATTGGTAGAAAACCAGTTTTTCTCTTCAGTCAGTGGGCGATGATCGTAGTGGGTGTGGCCAATGCCTTGGTCACAAATTTCTACGCTTATCTTGTTTTCAGATTCTTCACTGGTGCACTTCAGCAGGTCAGCTTCCATTGGATAGTGGATTCAAGTGGTCTTTTGCAATCGGTGTTTTTAAATATGTAAAGAAAAAGTAATAAGTTTGTGGTTAATTTTAAGTTATTTTAATTTTGTAATTGATACTACTACAAATTATAAAGGTCTAGTCCTACACATGTGTGTTTATCATGTATATTAGTCAATCATGATTACTAAACATTATAGATTTTAGTTTTGAATAGCAACTGTCTCAAGTCTGCATAGTAGCAGATAAGTTACTTTTCTAAAGCATCAAAATTTAATATGCAATGGTTGTTATGCTGTATATTAAAATGATTTCAATACTTTTATTAAAATATGATTTATGTATGCCTAATATATGCTAAAAATGAATGCATTTTTTATTTTCGTAAATTAACGTTAACATTAGTTTTCACATTAGATAATATCAGGTCATAAAAGCAATAAAACTTGTTACAATTAACAAGAGATTGTAAATGAAATAAATAAATTAAAAGAGCATGCATGATGGCGATTGTTTTTATAGGGTTCATTCACTATGACACATTCTAATTCAACTTTCATTATGATTGAGACTGAGACTGTATTATATACACATTAGTCTATTAGTCTATAATAGACCAATGTTGAATTTTTGTCGACTTTGAATCGTTCTTGGGCTGACTGTATTTTAATGCTGCAGTTGATTATTATGTTTTATGGTTTGTGGAGATTATATATCGTTATTAGGTTTGAGTTGGGGGAGGGGCGAAGCATGCGGTGGGCTGGGTCTCTCTGCTCATAGGCTAAGCAGCCCTTGGGTGTAATTTGTGTTGCGACATTTGATCAAAGTAGTACCTTAGTGCTCTGAACTACATCTTAGGCTGAATCTGTATAGTATAGTCTGTCTGAGATTTTAGACTTAAATGAACTCAAATTGAATTATTATGATATGTAAATATCTGTTATTTTAGCATACAAACATAAATATTTGTAAAAGAGTTTGTTATTTATTTAAAAAATTGACATGATTGATAATGTTACATTATTATACTCTTATTTTACTCTTTTTTCCCTACCCACTTTTAGATTTCTCTGGTTGTAGCATAATTTTGTATATTCAACATTCCTCTTTCCACTGCAACTATGTAATATTTGTTGTATATATAAATTTAATGATTATTTAAATGAAAGTTCTGTTGTAAGACGACATCAATTCTCTAGTTCAACCATTCTGGTTAGCGTGGGTGTGAAAATTTTGATAATACTTTTACTATAAATAAAAAAGTCTTATTTATTAAATCATGAAAATTTAATCATCAATATCAATTATTTTCTTGTTTTTTCAGTTTATTTTTTGTAATTAATCTCTTAAATTTGTCAACAAGTATAAATTGATAGGCTTAATATCATCCTAAATAACCATAAAAGACTATTATAATAAATTAACTTCACTACAATGTTTGCATTCAGGGAATCATCCTCAGTGGTTTCGTGCTGGCCTGTGAGCTGTTTGCGGCCAAATACAGAACATTTGCTGGGATCATTATAGAAGATTTCTGGGGAGTTGCTTCTTGCTTGATGCCCCTCTTTGCTTTTCTTATTGTAGAATGGCGATATCTTCAGCTTCTTATTAGTCTCTGTGGTCTTCTTACCATTCCTATGTATTGGTCTGTATTATGTTTATGCTTTCTTTCATTGACCATAATCAAATTAGCTATCAGAAATTGTGATTTTGAAATTGTGTAGATGTATTTTCTGAAAATATTTTGCCTTGTACATTTATTAAAGATACTTGGATTCTTAAAAGGTACTTCTTACTTTTAAACTCCAGAAAGATTTCTTAAGCTTTAAATAGCCTATTGTTTGGGTAGGCATTATTATCAAATCTTGCAGCTGTATTTTTGCTTACTAAATAGTAGGACTTACAATGTTTTATGAAAAGTTAGTTTACTGTTATCATATAAGATATTTCTTTAAATTGTCCACGAGCAACTTTAATTTAAGCATCCTGCTAACAACAAAGTATCAAAACATTACGAGTCACAAACCTTCTAACATGTTTCCTACTCTAGTTACTATGCTGATAGGCTTTTACATTTTGAAGCAATATCAAATAGATCATTATATGATATAAAATATTATATAAATATATGTTTAATTTACATAGGATTGTTCCCGAGTCAGTGATTTGGCTGTGCGCCAATGACAGACAGCGCGATGCTGAGCTGATCATACGTAACGCTGCAAAGATGAACAAAATAGAAATGCCAGAACACATCCTCTACGTGCCTAACAGAGGCTCCGAGATTGATGACAGTCAGAATGGTGGAGGGATCCTGGCTAAGATAAAGAAACTGAAAAGAGTCAAGCGAGAGAAGACTGATGACTCGACTGCTGTGTACACTCTTCTTGATGTCTTCAGAAATAAGAAACTTATGTTATACGCTGTTATTATGGCTATATTGTGGTGTGTAATAAAATTGAAATTATTAGCCATATCTATATTTATTCTCATTTATCTGTTGGAATTAACACAGAGAATAATGATACTTTAGAGTTCTAATTTTCTACAAACTCCCACTTGTTGCGCAATGCCCCGTTCCCTTAATATTCTCTCCTGTGTCCTTAATACATTACTCTCATAATCACTCCTTCGTGGAGTGATGAGTGATGTTGTCTGTGTCTCACAGGATGGTTATTTCCATGGTCTACTATGGTCTATCTCTGAGCACAGCTACTTTAGCTGGGAATCGTTTCTTGAACGCTTTCCTTAGTGCTCTCGTTGAGATACCGGCTTACACCTCATCATTCTTTGTGCTGCAAAAGTATTTATTTCTTTCAATCTGAGTTTGTCATGATTTTGTTTCACACTAGTGAATAGAACCTTTGTTGATTTTAATTTTAAAAAAACGATTTTATCCGACTGATAAATGTTCCGGCTGATATTGTTTTGGAAATAAGGATTGTAATTATTTACTAATCGTACTGCTTTTATAATTGTCAAAGATAATATCATTTATGATGTAGAATTACACCATTTAAGATTAATTAGTTTATTATCTTAGATAACTTCTTGGGATTAAAAAGAGTTTTATTTAGATTATCGAATCAATATCTATTTATATTGTATTGAGTATAGAGTATTGAGTTAATGTATATACTCAATATATATTTCTTTTAAGTTTGGTACTAAAGTTATTATGTTTAGAATAATATATGATATTATTCAGTCTGCCACTAAGAATAAAATGATGATTTTTGACTGATTTTTGACTATTTATTCTGTTGGTTAGATGGGGCAGAAGGTATCCTCTCATGGCCTATCATTGCATTGCTGGAGTAGCACTTATACTTTCACAAGCAATACCTTTAAAAACTGGTATGTTGTGATTTACAGAATTTGCAATAAACTGTAAAAGTTATAATTACTTGAATGCTCTAAGTCTTATGGTATAAGCAGAACAAAGTTTTTGTAATTCATTTAATTATTTTGAATCAGTGAAGATGATAATATTAACTATAAAATGAAGATTTGGCTATTTATCAATCTTTTTATGTGATGAAGCTTGCAGAAAATTATTAAGATTACTTGATAAATATTACGTAAGTAGGCCTACTTGCAATTGGCATCTTTTAATTTAGAGACATTGATAGATTATTCAAACAAGCTATTTTACTGTTTCTATCTGTATTGATCCTGTTGAAACAAAAGATGTCTTTCAATCTGTTTAGCGTGTAGTAAAATAAATAATATATTATATAAAAATCTTCTTCGCCTTGTTTCGTCAGTTTCATTGTCATGCATTTTTTCTAAAGCGAATTCATCAAATGATAATTTCATTAAAAGTTTTCATTTATATTAGTGAAAACTTCTTCAGAAGTAAACTTTCTGATTTGATATTATAATAAATTTAGGTGATGGCGCAAGTCTGGTTTGGTTGGTCACTACATTTAACATGATTGGAAAGTTTGGCATCACCGGGGCATTTGGGATTGTTTTCTTGTATGCTCCAGAGATATTTCCAACTACATTGAGGTATTTTAAAAACAGATTAATTATGTCTTATTATGTCACAGTTAGACCTAATATCACAATTAGGATGAATTATATCACAATTTGTAGCATAGCTATAAGTAATTATGAAATAAAAATTTTAATGAAAATGTGAGTAATTTTTGTTACAAGCACACAAAGCTGTTACTTTCTTTTCAATACTCTTATAGACTTTTATTATTAATTTTATACTTGTGCTTACATAGTTACTTTTTGATTGCTATTATTTGACTGAAAAATGTGTGCAATTTTAATATGTAACTTTTATATACTAGATATATATATATATGTAAATATGACATTATATTTATTGCTTATTGCAATATATATATATATTGTCAATTTGTATGACTATAGGGTTATATTTCAAATAGTAAATTAAGCATTTTGATTTGTTTCTGCAGAAACCAGGCAATGGGAATTTCATCCCTGCTAGGTAGACTGGGAAATTTGCTGGCTACTTATACACCTTATGTGGTATGTAAAATACTTTAGTTGAAATATCATTAAATTGTCTTAGAAATTTAAATATTGAACAAAATTCTATTGTTAGGTGTAAGCTTTATTTATTTATTAGTCTTTAAATATATGTTTATGTTTTAAATCGGTAATTTATATATAGGTTTTAAGTTGGCAGTTTGTGCTTTCGAGAAATTAGAACAATAATATTGTTAAAAATTAAATAAAATCAGTATGTGCAACTGATATGCACCAGTTTGAATTATGACCTTTCTGTCTAAATTTCTTTATAACATTTTTTTGTATTATTTTCATTGCACTAGTAATCAATACTAATACTGGTAAGACACGTTTTAGACTGTCTATGTGCCTTGGTTGCCTGGTCCACTCTTTGGATCCCTTTCAATTGGAGCTGGACTTCTGGTTATTCTGCTACCAGAGACTCACAACAGACCTCTCCCACAAACGATTGAGGACATTGAAAACTGGTCCAAGACTACCACAACGACGGATAACACTAAAAAAGATAGCGAACACGAACTAGCACCAATTGATAATGACATTCAACCGAATAAAGTAGTCTAATAAACAAGGTTCTTCTTTTATCACAATTGAATTTATATTATTTTGAGTTTAACAGTTTTCGAAGACATGTTGAAGACAGTTTGTATCTTATTCAGATTGTTAGGTATTTATAATACACTTCATGTGCAATTTTTCAAAAGTTTCCTATAACATGAAAGAGAAGTCTAATTATCATCCGATAATTCAAAATCAGTATTTCTATTTGAAGTCATAAACTGCAGTCATTAATGATATGATGATGAACGCAGTAGATAAATGACTATCATTATGTTATTGGACAACGATGCTATTTTCGTAGTAAAGTTAATGTAAATAATTTGTTCATTAGCCATTATGTAGATTTATGTATCGCTGTAATAAACTGGCATATTAATCCACTTTACATGTAGAATATTATGCCGCTATAGAATATTTTTTAATAAATCTGTTAATTCTACCCATTTGAAAGTTGACAAAAAGGCAGACAGACATGCAGAAAGACAGACAAACAGACAGAGATCTATACAATTTTATAGTATAGTATAGAAAGCTTAAACTAGCAATTATTTGAGGAGAATCTTGAATGTTTATAACTAGCAGCACAGCTGACAAATGCACATTAGTGTTTTATTTCTGTTATAGTGTTTTAATTGTCAAACATTTGTTAAGAGTGCTTATAAAAATAATAAGCTTTGAACAAACAAAATCATAAATTTATAAACAGTATGTAACTGCCATTGATTCTAATTTATAAACAGTCATAAGATGCAATAAAACAAGTTTTTCATTAATATTTCGATTAGTTACCTTTGGTTTAGTATTTTATCAAGTATTACAATTATTCTTATCTTATTTTATCAAAAGATGCCACAGTGTATCTATTCTCTATTTTATACTAACAAATTAAACACTAATTTTTGTAATATAAATAAGAAAATTCTTTCTTCAATCTAGAATATTATGTATCAGCTTATAGAATTATAAATCTTAATACCTCATTAATGTCTTACAGATGTTAGCTAAGTTTGTTTTTTTATTGTACTTTTGTCACAATGTTATTATTAAATAGTAGTCTACGATTACCAAGGGTTGACTAACTGGCTGTTAGCAATTAATTTTTGTTATTATAGTGTTTATATACTACGAATGTGCCTTTGCAAAAGTTTATAATGTCTAATACTTGCCTTACATTGCTTGCATGACAATTTCTAGATTCTATTAGTCAGTTATAAAAGATGACTTTTTCTACTTGCAATAATATTTATCTATGAATAAAATCTCTTAAAGTCTCTTGATGTTAGTGATATATAATCTTAATGTAGTTGTTTTGTGATATAATCATTGTGTTCAATGAAAAATTGTTTGGTATAATATATTATAATGTTACTATCTAATCTGTATATAAAATGCTTAGGCGATATTTAATAGTTTATGCAGAGAAGGTATTATGTGTATGCAGAGAAGGTATTATGTGTATGCAGAGAAGGTATTATGTGGATGTAATTTTTTGATAAAATTATGACATTGCAATAGACGCTGATACTGTATGTATTACCTCTCAATAACATTTATAATCAATATTATCACTAGTCCAAATTTGCTACAATATACTAAAACTGTCAAAATATTATCGTTTTATGCTGCAAAATATCAATTTAAATTTTACTTTGGAAAATGTTTAGATTAGTTAATTTCAAAAAATCTCCTCCGTGTTGGCCTCTCTACAATTTGTTTGTGTTTGTTTTATAGATCTGTATAATGCATACAAAGTTTATCTTAATTGATAATAGAGTTAGAACATTTAATTTAGAGTAGAAATATAACTATTAGTCTGCATTTTTGCTTGTAATGTTTGTTACGGATTTTTTGTCGCGATATTATATTATACTGAAATTTATTGTCTCGAGTTACTTGTAATCTGTAGAAATGCGTTTAGTCAATTTAATATTTTTTCATATTTTTTCATCTTTTCATATTTTTTCATATTTTTCCATATTTTTTCATTTATCAAATAAAGAAAAAATACTACTTCAATTCCATTACAAGTCTATAAGCTTGTCCTTCCGTTTGTACATTCACTCGTCTGTCTCACTAAATTCTGTGATTCGAGTACTCTATCAATATAAAATTTTAATTAAAGTTCTGCACAGAGCTTTAAATCAACTTTTTATACCGTAGAAATATAGGCAGGTTTCTAAAAAAAAGCGTGCAAAGCTCTATGTAAATCAGTCCTTTATATACATTTATATTCAGTCTCCAGTTATCTTCAAATTCTCTAAACCAATAGTATTTCTTAGTTTATTTTATCAGTAACAATTAGTGTATATTAATAAGATACGGTGTCGACCGCCCTCCTTTGCTTCCTGACTTCCTGCAGATTTTCGCTGTGAAGAAGCCATAGATTAGAGGATTAGCCAGACTATTGAGTGGAGCCAGACTTATGATGAAGATCCTGGCAGCCTTCAGAGAGGTGGACTTGACTGGGGGGAACTGACCATAGACATCAAGTAAATTGAACACAAAGAATGGACTCCAACAGATAATGAAAACTGTAGAAATAAGACATGTTTGTTTAGAAACAAAGGTATGAAATGTAAAATAGTAGATATAAGGGATGTAGCAAGCAACTATTGCATAAATATGAGATGTTATTTAGGAATGAGGTGTTCTTTCATTGTAATAAACATAGGGCCTAATATATATTTGTACAAACCTATGACAATAAGAAAAGTGATTTTAATAGTACGAAGTTTTGTTCTTGTGTGACTGTCCTGTCGTGAAACTTTGTCATCAGTTCTTGGCTTTGATTGACACAAGTCTCTCTCATCCACTGCATTTCGTCGCAATCGTTCTGAAATCAATTCTTCATATTTAAGAACTAATTGAATGATTTAGCTTGTGTTTCTTATTAATCAAATATAACGGGTAGATATTACGAACTGAATGGAGTTGAAGCATTAATTTTCAGTTAGTCGTTTGAAATTGGAAGTTAGCTATGTGGCCTGCTATGTACCTGTTTGTTTACTTGTGATGACTGCCAGTGCAGTGACGTCACAGTGTTTTGATGACTCATTTGTAGTGCATGAGACTGAATGGATGGGTTTTGTCCAAATTACTCGGACAATAATCAGACAACTTGTCGTGATAATGATTGCAGGTAAGATGAAGACTGCCGGGTAAAGAAGAGTCACGTAGATCTGAAATATGGCAATGAGCAATGTTAGTGTAAACAAAAGAGAGGATCCAATAAAAGTATTTACCATTGGACGGAATATAAAGACTGTAAAAAATAACACGATACAGATTTCAGCCATAAATCTAGAATTAAGAAAGATTACATCAGTTTGTTGTGACTGTGCGTACGTGCGTATGTGCGTGCGTGCGCGTGCGTGCGAGGGTGAATATCATTGAATAACAAAGAGTTCAATAGAATCTGTTTTATTATACTTCGTGAGCAAAAACGTGCAGTTTATACTAAATAAAAATGTTGGTTTGAAAAATTCCAATCTGCTTGTGAATTAGAGTTTCTATTTGTACACAGATATATTTAACCTTCCAATAGTGATCCGATGCAAATTTCATGCGGCAATTAGTGAAGCCATTGGTGGTCACAAGTTGACAGTAGATTGCCATGGGGATGGAGAATGCTGCCGATACAGCCCAGGCAATAAACGTCAGAAGTTTGGCTCGAAATTCTATCAAATTTAAAACTAAAATATAAAGTACATAAAACCAAAGTATCTTACAAGTAGATTATAGATAATTATGCTGATAGTGGGGGGGGGTCATAAGATATCAATTTATTTACTCATATTAAGTACTAACTCACAAAAAGAGCATTCTTTTAAGTCACCAAACAGCAATAATGATTCTAGTCAAATTCTTGATACTTTTGTTGATTTCTGATTGGCCTTACTTTTTTGCGATGTAGAATATTCTATGTTTACTTACTTACCTCTGCCTGTAAATTTCATAGGCCTAGCAATGGCGTCTAGCCTATCTAGGCTCAGAGCTACTATCATGTATGTAGACGAGTACATCACTAAAGCCTAGAATACATCAACCAATTAGAAAGCAGGCAGATCCGATTTAAAGAAATTACGATTAATGAAATTTACATATTCAGGTACATTTAAATGTATTACAGATTTTTGAGATTAATCAATTTTTATAAATAAAGGTATCAATTTGTAAAATTTGCTGCCCTGTCAAATCCCAGAAAATATCTTTAGAAAATCCAGATACAATGTTACACTATTTAAAATTTATATCTTTTAATTTAAAACAATTTTGACAAGAACTAGGGCCCTACTAAAGAGTTTTATTTATATTAATGTACAAAGATCTTCACTTCAAGGTATCTCAGCAGTTTACACGTTACATTGGTCGTATGCCATCGCGGCCACTGAGACTCTAATACATCAGTGAGAACATCAACGAATCCAACGCATAGATCTACACAAATAAATTATGATAATAACATGTTATATAAAAGATCATAACTTATTTATTCTCGTATAATAAAAAACAACGTCCATTATAAAAACTTAGTTTTCTTTTCGTTTTTAAAAAGATACATTTATAAAAAAAGATAAATACATTATTAAATATTTGAAAGTTAAATGAAAATGTGAAATGCCTGAATATAAGGACTTAAAAGACTCATAGTCGTGTTTAGAATTAGATTCAGCTGTTAATAATATATATTTGACACACATATTACGTTATAAGTAGACTAAAAATAATCTCGGTATATCATAATCTAGTCCTCCA
>JAQIXG010000485.1:0-31896 GCA_034700105.1 Oconnorella tubifera
ATTTTTCAAGTACAATCTTTTTCAAAATTCAATAAAATGGACCTATTATCATGAATCATGAACCAGCAATAAATATACAGCATGCGCTATTATTTAATGTAGGCCTATTAAATTTAATTAGTATACAATACGAAACCTTTCATTCTTCGAAAGACTTGAATAAGATTTGAAATTATAGTGTTGTGACCATGTAGCAGCGTTATTACAATTTCTATCTAGTAAAAAGGAAGTTCATGTGTGCTTTTATCATTATATTATTTTTTCATTGCGTTTTTATTATTATTGACACTTCTAATTCGATATATTACTGCTGCTAATAAAAATAAAGAATAATTATTATAATACGAGGATTATTACAATTACCTATGTAATGTTATGTAATGGTTTATTAAAATCAGTGGAGGATATAGTGGAGAAACTACGGAGATTGCATGGTTTTTATTTTCTAAAAAGTTAAAGAAATCTATTTTAGTTAAGTTTATACATTTTGTCATAAGTTTTTGATATTCCCTGCTCCCTTAATGATATGAAAAATATTGGATATATTTAGTCTGAAGCTTTCTTAATAATGAAGTTATTTTGTCTTTTTGTTAAAGTTAAAAAGTAAAAAATACAAGAAATTTTAGAAAATAATACATCCCATTCTATAAGGTTATATTTTTATAACTATGCGATGATTTCAGTACTGTCAAATTATTTAGTTTAAATATGATAAAAAAAACAAAGTCTTCAATTTAGACTGTTTTGTATAATATTAAAGAAAAATATTTTATTTGAGAACCTGTCTTCGTTAATCTGTTACATTTTCAAAATCTGGCATATTATTTTTAAAATTAGTCTTCTGTGAATATTATATAGAGCACTTAAATCATAATTTATAAGCTTAACAAGATTCAATTAATTAGAAATTAACAACAAAATTAAATATAGTGGTTTATAATTTAATTCAGCACATTTCTAAATTTCTAAAAAAAACATAATTTAATAAACCTAAACCACATAATTATCCAGAAATTAAAACAATGAAAATCCAGCAATGTTGATCAAAATTATAATTAATATAACATAAGTACTCTAATAACATTTAAAATCAATACGTTTTTACTCCATATTATGCATATAAGGAACTTAGAAATCAAATGCTCGAATTTTCATATCGGCTATCATGTAGGAATACGATAGCCCCCTCCACGTTCTCCATTCTACCCCAGCATTGGCTACAACTGTACCCCCGGCCGCGTAAATGCCATTTAAGTTGGAGTAGTAACAGTCTTTAAACCACCAGGCACCGCTGCAGACCACAGCGCAGTGAGCTGTTGGATTTTCATCGTTATCTTGATCCGGTGTGCTGAAATTAGCTCCGACATGGTAGCCAAGCGAATCGCCTGCAGAACATATTTTACTAAAATATAATTTTATTAATATATTGAATTAAAAATAACGAAGATAATAAATAATCATAATTGAATATTAGAAAATATTACTTAATGAAATGACTTGTACCAAACGAATAGGATATAATTAAGTGATTAAATGATAATATATCTAGAGCGACAGTGAGACCATAAGCCACTGTTTACCGTTTTATTTAACTATTGTGTATTGCTGTTATTTTGTAATAACAGAATATATAAATACCAAAAATGAATATATAAAATAGAGATTCCATAACAAAAAGAAGCAAAATACCAACCAGCGTTTCCACAATACTTTCCAATTGATAAAAGTTTATAATAACACCCCGCCCCGCCGACCACAAAGTTATCGTACTCCGCGTAGCGAGACTGACCCTCCCAGTCCGTTAACTCTACGCGTAGAGTGTAACGCTTTCTTGACGTCATCGTGTGAAGAATATTGTTGCCTGGGGAAAAGTCAATAACAAATATAATAAAGATCTGGATAAGAGACGAATTCTTTTATTTTTAACGTTTATGAAAACAGTATAAACATAAGAATTACTTACAAAAACATAAGTTATAAATTATTAATAAAAAATTGAACTATGTTACTAGAATAAAGGGCGCGTTGGTCTTGTGGTTGGCAAACCGGCTGACGGATCCAAGCTTTGTGGGTTCGATTCCCATGAGTCTTTTCACAATCCCTAAATTGCAATCTGAGTGGACTCATCTCTGAGTAAACGGATGTTTTGGTTGATGGAAAAACGATAAAGCAATGAAGGTTGAGGAGTAGCTTCCCCATCATTTCTAAAGCTCTAGATGACTATAGTAGTGGTAATAAATTAATAATGCAACATTTGATACATTAACTTATTATGGCGTTAATACGGCTATATCGAAGTAAGGAGTTACAGTGATCAGCGAGCTAGCACCTGTGAAAATTCCGACTGATAATATTTAAAATGAAAGGATAATAATAATAATTCACTGGTTTATTATTTTATAAGTTATATTTTTTGTTTATTTTTAGCACAACAGCCATTTACCAATCCAGAATTCTGCATTCACATCTCCAAAACCATTAGCGTACTCTATCCATGATCGGTTGAAGTTTATGGAACCATCAAAACGCCTTTGAATTAACTGGTAATTCATAAATTAACGCATTAATTTCAGTTTTCTATAATAGAACTGTAAAAAATCTATATTTTCACATTTAAAACTGACTAAACTAAATGTAACTTCAAAGTGTCGTTTAAACGCACGGGAAAGATTGTGTCCAAAGATAATTTTCTGAAGGCTATGTTATGAAATTTAAGAAATTAACAACAAAAATAATTGAATGGTTTATAATTTAATAATTAGAAACTAGATGATTGGATTGAATAGTTAGAAACTATGATGACTTTAATTGCCTCTATTTTTGTATAGAATCCCCTAAAATAGTTCAAATGAAAATGTTAGCATATATGGTTACAATAGGCCTATATGTCGCTTTATTAGTGTCACTTTCTGGTTAAATCGCTAACATTTTCTAAACTAATTATAACTTAATAGCATTACTTAAAATAATAACAATAATAGCAAGGAAGTCCAAATTTACCGTCCATCCTCCACCATTCGTCCCTAAGTCACAAAAGACTTGCGTTGGCTTCTTAGCTCCTCCAATTAGTACTTGATACACACCTCTTTCAAATGGATATCCAGGTAGAATAGCTTGAATCTCTGAACAGTCAGATTTGTCTGTAATAACTAAAAAAATACAAGGACTATGGATATGGATAGAGTCGATAGTTTATAAATTTCAAGTTTTATCTAATGATAATATGTAACAACATTATACTGCGATTTTTGATTTATATTTAATCAAATCTCATTTTGCTTTATATTTTAAAACATAATTAAAAATTAAATTTTTAAGAACATCGATCACTATAACATATCGTATGCTTAATTTTATTTGAGATTTATTAGTCATAATGTAAAAAACCTAAGGTAACATCTACTTAAAAGAACAAGTTCGTAAAATCTTTATTTTGTTTACTGAAATGGTATTTTACTTACTTGCAACATTTTGAATTATTTGAACTGATTGTCCGATCAAAATCAATGTCATGAATACAAGGCTCCAGTAATTTTGTCCATTTCGACTGTAACTTTCGACGTTCCGATCACAAAATACAAACTTCATTATATCTTATGACTTTCAGCAAAGAATATAGAATACACAGCAGGGTATAGAATTGATACAAACTTTTAGAAATATACACATTAGCAATTATATCAAATTATTAATTAGAATAGAAAAGCCCAAATGCATTGAATTAATTTTCTAGTTAAAAATGCTATATTTCTATAGGAGTACTTTTGGCATTTTTGCTACTTTTAACTTGGCTATCTATAGTTATATATACAATGATTTGAATGTCAAAATTTTCGAAGCTGGGCGGCATTAAAATTAAGACAATTTCTGAGAAGGCTCAAAATGTTGTTTTAAGTATTCTGCACGGATTAAATGACTCGCAAACCATAAATTATATTTTCTGAAGATCCGGTTTTGTACCAAATCACCGTAGGCTTATATTACTTATAAGTAATTTGCTATAAGTAATTGGCATTTAATTATGTAATTAGTTATATGTAATATTACTGAAAACATATTTATATATATTACTTACAGATGGACTTAAACCAAAACCTAAGAGGGGCCTCTCTCTTTTTATAAACAAAGCCTGGAGATAGTTATCCCCCCCCCCCAAAAAAACACATGATAATAATTTTAACAAAGTGTAAATAGTATCATTCAAATTATTTTCAAATTAAGATAAATTTTATTCTATTTTATAAGTTTAAAATGCAAACATGTAAAGAAAATGAATATTGTTATTATTATTAATTTCAGCATAATAATTTTGTTAGAATTTTCGTTATTATAATGAGCCCTTATATTTAACTCTCATACAAATTTTCAGCTAGGCCAATAACAAACATTTATATATCTATAAATTTAATATTTCTAATATTAACTGGCTTTAATTGGCTTTAATTTTCAATTCGCACTTTCGAATTCGCATGCGTAAATAATATTATATATATATATATAGGCGCAGGCCTATAAGAGATATTCGAATTAAAATAATAAAGTTTCAAAGAAAATGCAAAGTAAGCGGTAAACAGTTTTGAAGTTGTAGGCTAATAACAAAGACAATCTCATTTCATTTAAAAACATTTCAAAGTAATTCTATCAGTAAAGATTATATCTGTAAAGTGATCTGTATAATAGGCCTATATACTAAAGTGACAATATCTATTACAAATTAACGAGGAAAAACTAGAAAGTATTGAAATAATAAAGACACAAATATAAAAATACAATCAGATATTTATTATGCAGAATACTTTTTAAAATATAAAAATAGATTCTGAGAGAAAATGTAATTATTAAAAGATCACGATCGATTTCTTATAGAGAGTATTATTTTTGTCGCTTGCGTTTTTCATAATGATTTGAAGGCCTAAATTAATTCGATAAGTTAAAAAGTTAAGTTTAACGTCATGTATTACCGTATTTTAAAGATGTTTCAGACGTAGCTATCAATTTAAACACCTTACTAATGTGTATAAGTTCATTTCAAAATATCTAGGCCCTACTCAAATCAGAGCTATAGGCCTATATATAGAAATATTAACTTCTAATTATCTAAAGTACAGAAGCATAAATGTAGATTCATATAAAGTGTTTACTGATCCAAACAATCCAAAAGGTTTTCACAGATAAGACGGGGAGGGAGGAGTGTGGTAATGTTTTACAATTATTTTGGACGACATTTACCTGTCTTATGTTAGATCTAACATTTCTCAATATAATCTCCGGCGTTTCAAATTTTTCTACGAGGTAGTCAACTAACAATTTACAAAAAATTCAACTGTTAATTAAAAATGCAGAAGGACCCCGTGGTCTCCCGGGAATAGCTACTGTCACTTTGAATTTTTATAGATAAATAAAACATAAGATGTATTAAGAACTAATTTTATAAAGTTACACCATACAGAAGAAATAAAATTGAACATTATTAAATAACATTTAATTTTCTATTATCTAGCTGCGAACATATTCCTGACTAACACATTTCCTGATATTGTTCTCCTTCATTATTTTCTATTTTAGTCATTCTTCATCAAAATCAAAAATTCATAGCATCTAGAAATCAAATGGACGAATTTTCATTTCGACGTGCATATAAGAATAGTGATATCCTCTCCAGTCGAGCCAGTCAACTCCATCCGCGTACGACTCATGCGCTCCCCCGACTTTGTAGTCTCCGTTTAAATTGGAGCTATGACAATTCTTGTACCACCAGGCTCCGCGGTACGTTATGGCGCAAGATGTGGGGGATTCATCGTTGTCTTGATCAGTGGTACTGAAATGGGACCCTAGTTGAGGTCTCAGAGAATCGCCTGAAATAGAAAAAAGACCTCTTTAGATCTAAATTTATTATTTATCACAATCCTGGAGTATTTAACTTTATAGAAATACTAACTGTTCTCGAGAAAAAACAGTGTAAAAGTTTTAGTGTAGTTGATTTGCTTTTGAAGCAATCCAAAGACATTCATAAAAATGGAGTAAGTATACATGTAGAATACAGCCAGACTTATTACATTAAGCGTTAGTAGTAATACGCTAAATAGAATTCTAGAAAATATTGAAAGAAATAGAATTTGATAACAACTAGTTTCTTTCTCTCCGTTGATCTAAAAATATAAATGACAACTGCTTTTATTCACGAAACCCTATAATATATGGAAAATATTTTCACTAAATGCGTTCTACAAGTAAACTACAACAAGTATTGAAATAGTTGCGAGAAGAGTAAATTTGACGAAATTAACCTGCGTTTCCTCCATACTGTCCAATAGATGTTAGAGTGTATTTATTTTCGGCTCCCCCAACCACAAAGTTATCGTACTCCGCGTAGCGAGACTGACCCTCCCAGTCCGTTAACTCTACGCGTAGAGTGTAACGCTTTCTCAACGTCATCGTGTGAAGAATATTGTTGCCTGAAGACAGTATAAGTGATGCTAGTATATTCGATTTTAAATTCTGATAAAAATTTACATGTAAATATTTACATTTAAAGAAAAAACTACATTTTGTCAATCTTTCTTGCATTTATACCCTAATATTTGAAAGAAAGACTAAAAATGTCTTTAACATGTTAGTCTAAATAACAAGTTAACATATGTAATTCAAGAAGTCCTCAGAATTTTTGGTTAAAAAATCCTGATTTTAATCTGAGTAAATTACTTAGGTCTATTAGGAGCAAGTTTCACTCTCTGAAACATTTTTTAAATAACATTTTGGCTCGTGATTATAATTTTATTAATTATCATTTGTAGTACTATTTTTAAAATAACAAAAATTACAAAAACTCAGAAAGAGTTCTGAGTTTTTGTACTGTAGTTGCTAAAAACACATTTTAACAGCTCTTTTAAAAACACATTTCATGTAAAAATTATTTACCGATCCAGAATTCACCGAGAAAGTCACCGAAACCATTGGCGTATTCAACCCAGGTTCGGTTGAAACTGATGGAACCATCAGCTCGCCTCTGTACCACCTACAACAAAGCAGTACAATCATTTTACAAACTGTTGACATTCATTAAGTCAATCAAATTCATATTCCATGTTTGTGGTTATTGGACGAAATTGGACCAATTTAAGACGTCAAATTTATTTCTGATTAACTTTACTTCCAAGAAGAAATATATGTCTTATGTGTCACTAGATATCATAAGTTTCAAATTTAGAATTAAACCTTACCACTTGCTATCGAAATAGCTTATATATAATGTATACAGGCTCAATTTAAATATATTTAAAACAGTAATTATAACTAAGTCTTACAATTAAACAATTTATACTTATAACATTTGTCAGACGAATAGATAAATTACTATATAAAGCAATCGTCAGAACTCAGAAGTTTTAAAAGTATTTTAAGTTTTTTTAAAAATAACTTACATTATTAACTTTATTTTAATTTGTATGTAATTTACCGTCCATCCTCCTCCGTTTGTTTCCAGATCACAATACACTTGCGTTGGGGCAAAACCCCCTCCTATCTGTACTTCATACACTCCACTGTTGAATGCGTAGCCGGGAAGAATTGACTGAATCTCTGAACAGTCGACTTTATTTGTCGCTGAAAATAAACAGAAAAAGCTAAAATATGCGAAAATTAAAAATCTTCAAGTGTAAATTTAATTGCTCATAAAGAGTACTAAAAAATTACTTAGCAAGAAAAGGTACTTTAAGTTTAATTTCATGGATTAGTTTATAATACAGTATGAATGAAGACAGATTGTAAAATAATTATAGACAAGATACTCATATAATGGTTTTTAACTTTGTAACTTAATACTAGCATATTATTTATAAGTTATTTCTACGTTCTAAAGCAACGTAGTGTAACTTACTGGCTAGAAAGCTCGGCGCAGCATTGATTGTCAGAAAAGACAAACTCAGAAAAAGCATGACAGTCAGAGATTTTAAACTGAGAGTCACCCTTATTCCAACGTTTTGTTTCCCTGAGAATTTCATATTTGTACCCACTGTTTTTGTTCAAATCTGAAATAAAAAATATTGGTGAATAAAAAACGAATTTTTCTGAAAAAAGACTTCAACTTTAAAATTGATTTTAGTTTTAATTACGAGTATTTAAAACTAATATATTGTTATAGACAAGACATCGAGTGAACTCAACGTAATTATTGCAGTAATTAATTTAAATTATTTATTATAATAATTTACTATTTTAATTACTAAATAGGCCTAATTAGTACAAATAATTGTAATAATTTAAAATGTACTTACTGTTTAAAAATACTACTTCTAAAAAGCTTAATATAATTACTATCGGTAAAAGATATCCTTACTTAATATGCAATAATATATATAAAGTTAGTTTTTTCGTTGCTGATTTTGTAGTATTCAATTGTTAACTTTCAATGCGTTAATACATATGTAATGAAGATTAAACACCCTTTTATAGATCTCATTCTTCTTCCTTCCATTTACTGGCATACCTTTCTTAAAATACACACCCACTCTAAGCTTATAAATACACCGAAAAAAAGTACGAAAAGTTTACATCAACCATGAAGTTTGATATCAAGCGTATATCCTGTATGCGGCATGAATGGTTATGTGGCGGGTTATGAAAATTTTGTCAATGAGACTAGAAAAATTGCGAATTTTTAGTTTTGAATGCAGTTGCATTTAAATATCATGATCGTATTCAATTTTAATCTCGGAATTTACTGATCCACTAAATATATAAATAAATATAAATTAAAAATCGAATTGGCGATTTACAATAAATAAATATACAACACAAATAATACGAAAAATTACAACAGCATAGGTAAAACATTATTAAAACAATTCCAAAACAAATCGCATCAATATTTTAACTTGTTTATCTTATTTTAAAATAACCTCTTTGACCAATATTAAAAGGCATAATTTAATGCCATACAATAAATGTTTAAAAGTATTAAATATATCTAAAGTATTATTTCGAACAAATTATATTACGATTCACGATTCAAATAACGACTGCTTCTTGATTCTAATGAGAATTTCACTGACTAATAATTATTTGTAATGACACGACAATAATTATTATTGACACATTATAATAACAGATGACAGTAGAATGAGTCGACTTTTGTAGATATTATAAAGAATCCAAGAAGTTCTAATAAGTTGACATGTAAAGATCTGATGTGTAACTACTTCCGTGTTCTTTTAAATTTTTTGGTATCGCTAGCAAAGCATAAACTCGCTGTATTATTAGGCCTAAATAATAACTTGCTAATTTAAACAAGCTATAAAATTGTAACAGGATTTAGATACGGAAGCATTCCCGGATTTAGTTCATTCAGGGACCTAGGCAAAGGCAAAAACCGGGCTCCTATCAGGGCCCTATGACCTGTCCCCTCCGAGTCTCATGGTCGTAAGACGATAAAATATAAAAAAAAATTTTTGGAAAATATAAAATATATGTAATGTTACTAATGTATATTTAATCGACAAATTTAATAATATGAAAACTGTTACCTCTATTTAAAGTAAGTTAAAACATAACATAAGAAAAAACAAAAAGTGTTAATCGTTTGTAATAAGACATTATATTTATAGACATATAATATTGCTGATACTATATAGGCCTGTTCATTCATTTAAGTTTTTTTGCTAATTTTATTTTCACTAAATTCGTTAATAATTGTACCGTAATTTATGTCTTCGAGCATTGTTTGTTGAATGTTTGTTCAAAGCCAATTGCGTTTTTCATTAGTAAAATAAGGTAGAGCCTTATTTTAAAGCACCTCATGACCTCAATAGCGAATCACTGACCTCTATAGCGGGTCAAAGACCTCTATAGAGGGTTAATGATCTCTAAAGTGGGTTAATGACTTCTACAGCGGGCATAGGCGTCGACTTTTGAAATTTTTCTGGAGTCCTGACCAGGGGCGCCTCAACGGTTTTCTGAGTGGGGGGGGGGGAATATTTCAATTGTTATGTGACATTTTTTTGCTTATTTAATCAAATGTCGTGGTAGTTTTGTCAGGGCCGTTCTGTCGGGGCCGCTATCTCAAGGCCGCTTTATCCTGAGTCGTTTTGTCCTGAGTCGTCTTGTCCTGGACCGTTTTGTCCTGCCACCCGCCTGCGGTAAAAAGAATGAAAACAATTAAAAGTTTTAGTTTCATTCGACAGATGGCGCCAGGATTAAAAACAATTAAAAGTTTAGTTTCATTCGACAGATCGCGTCAGCAGTAAAAACAATTTAAAGTTTTATTTTCATTCAACAGATGGTGCCAGTAGTAAAAACGATTTAAAGTTTTATTTTTATTCGACAGATGGCGCCAGCAGTAAAACAATTAAAAGTTTTAGTTTCATTCAACAGATGGCGCCAGCATTAAAAACAATTAAAGGTTTAGTTTCATTCGACAGATCGCGTCAGCAGTAAAAACAATTTAAAGTTTTATTTTCATTCAACAGATGGCGCCAGCAGTAAAAACAATTAAAAAGTTTTGTTCTCATTCGACAAATGGAGACGCCTGCAGGGTACCCGTCAAAACGGCCCAGGACAAAACAGCCCCGACAATACGGCACCGTCAAAACGGCTCTCGACAGAACAGTCCCGTCAAAACGGCCACGATAAAACGGGCCCCTGACAAAACGGTCCCGTCAAAACGCTCCATATAAAACGGCCCCGACAATAGGGGCCCGACAAAACCGCACATTGAAAAATTTACCTTCATTAAAAATTTATGTTGGGATTCGGTTTAATTTACAATTATAGAGTTAAATGAAAATGCTTTACATCGTTATTAACTTTTTTAATGGTTAATCACTAATTACATTATTTAATCTAGCATTTTGTAAAGGGGGGGGGGCTGTGCACTCCCTGCTCCTCCCATAATCGGCGCCCCTGGTGCTGTCTGCTGAAAGTCGAAAATGAAGTCGTATAACTTTAAAAGTAATACTAAATAAAACGGTCATTATGCTTATATCTTGCCATTTTATTACTAATATTATAAAAAATAATTTTTATGTAAATTTTAGTCATTTTGTGGGGTACTGAGCCCCCCACAAATAGTTTGTGGAGTGCTTCAGACCCGCAGTCCTCCGTGGTCGGCGCCTATGATAGCGGGTCAGTGATATTTCTAGCGGGTCAATGACCTCTATAATGGGTCAGTGACCTCTATAGCGGGTCAATGACCTCTGTAGCGGGACAATGATCCAAATAGCGAGTCAATGACCTCTATAGCGGATCAATGACCTTAAAATCGGCTTAAAATGATCTCTATAACGGGTCAATGACCTCTATAGTGGGTCAATAGCCTCTATATCGGTCAATGACCTTCGTGGCAGGTTAATGACCTCCTTAGCGGGTTAATGACCTCTATACCGGGTCAATGACCTCTGTAGCAGGTCAATGAACTTTCTACAGGATCAATGACCTCAGTAGCGGATCAGTGACTTCTAAAGCGGGTCAGTGACCTCTTCAGTAGGTCAATGACCTCTGTAGTGGGTCAATGACCTCTATAGCTGGTCAATAACCTCTGGAAGGTTACTAAGGTTACGTTTAACGTCTGGATTACCGTGTTAACGATGTCGAATATGTAGCTGTCAATTTAAACACCTTACTAAAGGGTGCAGCAAGTTAGAGCAAATGGTGAACTAACCGGGATTCGAACCTGGACCTATCGATTTCGAATCTAGCGCTCTAACAACTTTTCTAACGGGCCTTGACTGTAGCGGGTTAATGACCTCAAAAGGTTGTCAATGACCTCTGTAGCGGGTCAATGGCCTCCATAGCTGGTCAGCAACCTCTGTGCGGGTCAATGACCTTAAACGGTGGTCAATGACCTCTATAGCGGGTCAGTGATCTATATAGCGGCTCAATAACCTCTACAGCGGGTCAATGACCTCTGTATCGAGTCAATGACCTCTATAGCGGGTCACTGACCTCTATAAAGGGTTAATGACCTCTTTAGAGGATTAATGACCTCTATACCGGGAAATGACCTCAATTGCGGGTCAATGACCTCTGTAGTGGGTCAATGACCTCTGTAGCGGGTCAATGACCTCTATAGAGGGTTAATGACCTCTGTAGCGAGTCAATGACCTCTGTATCGGGTTAATGACCTCTATAAAGGATCAATGACCTCTATAGCGAATCAATGACCTCTGTAGCGGGGTCAATGACCTCTATAGAGGGTCAATGACCTCTGCAGCGAGTCAATGACCTCTATAGCGGGTCCATGACCTCTATAAATGGTCTATGACCTCTATAAATGGTCAATGACCTTTATTGAGGATCAATGACTGTATAGAGGGTCATTGACGTCTATAGCGGGTCAGTGACCTATGTAGCGTGTTAATGACCTCTGTAGAGGGTAAATGACCTCTATATCGGGTCAATGACCTGTATAAAGGGTCAATTACCTCTATAGCGGTCAATGATCTCTATCGCGGGTCAATGACCTCTACAGCGGGTGATAAAATGAATAAAGATTTACATGTCGTCTGATGAGGACAAATGTTCAATTTCTTTAATTTTCAGATGGAACTGAAAATGATTCAAACACGTACAAATCAAATTAGTAGATATATTTCCGGGTCCCCCAAAATCGTATTCCAGACCAGGCCCTAGGCAGACTAGTTGCTAGTCTGCCTAGGCCAAAGTCCGGCTCTGTACGCAGTACTTTGATATAATAGGCCCATTTCAGAAGTTGAGTGGTTTGAAATGTATTCGTTACAGTTAAGGTTAGGAACATTGGGTTAGGTATGCCAATCATGGATTCTTAACCCAATTATTAGGTAATCCTAACCCTAATCCAAATCATAACCTTGACAGAGATGTATTTTGGGGGAGGGGGCACGGGCAAAAATTGATTGCTCCCTAATTTTTGAAAGTTTTACATATATTTAAAGAGATTATAGGCATTTTACCTCCCCCCTAAAATAAATGAAAAATTTTAGCAAATTTGTCCCAAATTAGTATTTAGTATATGTTTGTGTAATAATTGTTGTGTGTGTAATATTGAAGGTGTGCAATATTGCGCAAACTCGAGAGATCAAAGCGTTTCCACTTTCCATCTTTCTCGTCTAATTACTCAGTATTTCCTGAAAGTCGTCCATCCAAGAAAAAACACAGCGAGTAAAATATTCTTATTTATAAAACTTAAACATATCTGTTCTATATCCAGTACTCTAATAACATACTGTAGAGTAGAGTGGTATGATTAACCACTAATAAACAAGTTTCGACAAACACATACATTTTATTGTTATATTGTAAAAAGTATTTAGTAATATATAGTATTATTTAAATGTAAACAAACTCTAATAACTACTGTTTTAGATTTTCTGTCATCAGCAATGTTTAACTCTACACATGAAATCAACTGTTCTTATAATTTAAGCTATTAATAAGTAAAAGATATTCAGGTTTCGATTAAAAAGTTACACTAGCATTACGTTTAAGTCTGCATAACTCTGCAAAGTCTGTTTAAGTCTGCAAATGGTTATCATTTGCAAATAATGCCTCCGAGCTGCTGTTTGAAACGCCTTACTAAAGGGTGTAAAGGGTAGCAAGTTAATGAAATATTGAGCTCCCCTAGACTTGAACTCAAGAAGTATCAGTTTCAGATTCGCTGCTAAAGTACAGGTTCTAATACCAATAAGCAATGAAAATATTTTCATTGCCCGAATTCAACCGTTACAATAACAATTATCAGATTTTGTACGAATATTTAGCAGTTTTCAAAATTAAATTAGTGTAATTTTGTGATGTATAATTTAAAGCGCGTAATTTTGTATAATTTTAATTACTTTACGTGTCAAAAACAAAATATATTTATACAAAAGAAGTGAATAAAGTAAATGAATGTTTTAAGGAATTCCCTTGGGAATGATAAAAGACATGTGATCGGCCACTGCCCCCCAGTCGGCTCTGTTCAGTTGAAATATTGTCACCCACGTCACAATTATACCCAGCCACACAATCACACCAATCATAGATCGTATTACATCTGAAAGACACAACCAACCAATCAAATGCATTATTCTATTGCCTGTATAAAACAAACAAATAAGGTTATGACTAATGTCTGGATTACAGTATTATACAAACGAAGTCGAAGATGTAAAATAGTGAGCTATCCGATATTCAAACCTGGACTGTCCAGTTCTCTAATTGGATCCAGACCACATTTCTCAACTCATTAGAATATCCGAAAAAGAAAAATAATTAAAACTTTAAAAGTATTTATAACTGTTTTGATCTCATAAAATTCTCACATTTCCTATAAAATTGAGATAAGATGATTAAAAATAAATTAACAATTAATAAAAAAATAAATTGATTACAAACTTACACGATCGAATCAGTTTTTGTTGATCGTAAGACGGAGCTATAAACGCCTCGCGAAAAAACCAAACAGTATTGACAAACCAGAGAAAGGGAAGCATAGCAAACCCACCTACAGGAAACAGAAATAAATCTCAATTACAATTACCAAAATTTTTGTTAATTCGTAAAAAATAAAAATTCATAGTTTTGTGCTCTATTGAGTCTATACGCACATTAAAAAGAGAATCAAGATACGATTTAAATGCTATAAATATACAAATACAAGAGAAAATTGGTTATTCAAAGTTGAAAATATAATTCCTTCAAATATTTTCAACACTTGCTTATTATAAGATAAAAGTTAAAGATAAGTTAAAAGTTCTGCATTTCAAAGTTTTCTTAATAAAAGAAGCAAGAACTTAACAAGACAATTAATCAGAATATTGCGTAAATTAAATGAACTCTCAAATTTTATCGTTTTGGGATAATACGACTAAAAACAGGATAAAATGAAATAGAAATATACCGTAGAAATATTTTCTGCATAAGTCTAACTTATCCTCATCTTTAACTCGCTTCAGATCCATCTTTGATGAAATATTTACGAAGAATTTATTTGAAATCTTAGAAATTAACACAGAAAGTATAAATAGTACTTTATATATTCATAGCAATTATTTGTTATCAAGAAATCGAGATACAAACAGATATATTAACAGATATAATTAGACGGACAGATACGCATACAAAGAGAAATATATATATATAAATATAATTAGACGGACAGATACGCATACAAAGAGAAATATATATATAAATATAATTAGACGGACAGATACGCATACAAAGAGAAATATTAACAGATAAAATTAGACGGACAAATACACATACAAAGAGATATATTAACAGATATAATTAGACTGACAAACACACATACAAAGAACATATTAAAAGATACAACTAGACGGAAAAACACACATACAATGAGACATACAACAAAAACAATTATAAATCCTGTATTATTGAGCTATAAATAGAGCACGAAGGTTTTTCCAGTCATGGGATTTTTTCAATCGTTAAAAACTGCGCGTCAATCTTCTTAAAATCTCAAACAGCAACAGATGTCTGAGTGACGTCTGGGCGATATCTAAGTTATATCAGAGTGATGCTGAAGCGATATCAGAGTGATTTCTAAGTAATATCTGAGTGATGTCTGAGTGATGTCTGAATGATATCTGAGTGATGTCTGAGTGATGTCTGAGTGATATATGAGTGATGTCTGAGCTATGTCTGAGTGACATAATTTTTATATTTCTACAAAGGGGCCGGGTTCAACTCCATGCAACGGCAACTTACGCGATAGACTCAGCCGTTCGTTATATCAGAACAATTATCATCAATCTAACGGTAATTTTAAATTTATTAAAAGTTTTCACGTGCTAACTACGGTTTTACGATAACTCGCCTATAGACTCTTGGTCTAGGACATGTCACATTTTACCTTTAATTTACCTTGTGCTGCCATACCAGAAAATAATCGGGATAGGCAACGGAAACCAGGGGAAAAAGCAACAGATGCTTATATCAATCCCCTACTGTGTCTTAAATAGTAATCTAGTTTACATTCAAAGATATCCACATTGTTAGCTCTGACTACACTTTCAGGTAGCCTATTCCATTCGCTCACTACACGATTCCCAAAGCTATGCCCAGCCAAGTCCAACTGCACCCTGTTTATAAAGAGTTTCAGAGAATGCCCCCTGCATGGTGTTGGCCCTATTAACATCATCCAACCTTTCCCTAACAAAGGACATTTGGTCTACGGCATTTGGTCTACGACATTTGGTCTACGACATTTCATCTACCGAAATTTGGTCTACGACATTTGGTCTACGACATTTCATCTACCGAAATTTGGTCTACGACATTTGGTCTACGACATTTGGTCTGCGCTAACTGTAACTTTAACAAAAATCCTAACCCTAGTCATAATCCTAACCCTAACCATAACTTGTCTTTTTTATACGTAAATCAGAATACATGTTAAGGTTTGCATGGTGATTGTAAACAATTATATTATTAAATAAATAACTAAATAAATTTATAAATAAATAAAACAAATAAATAATAAATATATATAAAAATAAATATATATATATAAAACGATTAGATATATAAATACATGAAACAAATAACTAAATAAAATAAATATAAATATAAATAAATGAAACAAATACATTGATGGATGTCATTCCGAAGTGGTCCCAGTAGTTTTCAGTATTATTTATGTTAAATACATTATAGATTTCGGTACAAAACGATTTTCAGTGCAAAGCCAATTAAAGTTAGGGTTAAAAATGTGTGTTTAGGGTTAGGGTGAAGGCGTGATAGAGTTTAATTAGATTTATAGTGCATAGCGTTTAGATAAGATTTAATTAGTCTCAATTTGGTTTAGAATTTGAATTTGAATTCGGTCTTTATACATATTTGACTATTTAAACCTAAATGGTTTATACCCGTTGTAGATCTTAGTTTTCTGAGGTAAAAATGACTTCCAATCCTGAATTCAAGGACAAGCGTATCACGCAGCTGGCTAAGGAAGCGTCCAATGCATCGGACGCCGTCGTGGCCAGAGTTGTGGTCAAGTTGCAGGGTAATGATTATCTTTTGTTAATTTTAAATAATAAATAAATGTTGTTATTTGTGAATGCAGATAAGAATATCTAATATAATAATTGGTTAAGTTTGTCTGTCTGCAACACAATATAATTTAGCTATTAAGAAAGATCCAAGGGTTCTCAATGGTACTATTGAATCAAGGCTACTACTCAAATTAGATGAAATATTAGTAATATAGTTGAAATATTGAAATATAGTTGATAGTTGATAATAAAATGATATTTCACATTTAAACATTTGCGTGTTTTTCTTTTTTATGCCCGTCGTCTGACAGGCTTTGCTGCTAGAACAATATATTATATATGAATGTAACAACCATCAAGGTCTAAAAATTAGCACAAAAGTGAAATTATTAAACTGAGAGTTTAATAAGAAACTAGTATGAACCATTAGCCTCGCAGCCCAGAGCATTAATCGCTAAACCAAACTGTTTATTCTAGTTGATGCAATGTTTGTTTATCATCAAAATTACTTTTTAACATTTAAGCGCTTATTTATATAAGCTGCCAAAAATTTAGGGATATTTTTAGATATACTACTTCAATTATACGCATAGACTGTTATCTATACATATTATATTATTGTGATTGTTATTTTTAAAATTTGAAATGATTAGTTTGTTTTGTATTATTACATTGATATGATTTTCAGATATTTTGGACAGCTATAAAAGTGGCAATGATGACTTAGTACTGGCTAAAGAGTTGACCTGGCGTTATGAGTTGCCACAAATCATTCTTGCCACACTTAAACAAGATTTCAATAAAGTTTCCGATGGTTGGAATATAGCCACTAAACTGTCTAGAACAGTTGTGTAAGTACTTCTGCACCGCACTACAAAAGTAGTGTACTTTCGTTATTTTGTAACGGAGTACTTTCGCACTTTCAAAAGTACTTCACTGCACTAGAAAAGTTGCGCAGTGCAGTACTTTTGAATGTGAGAAAGTGCTCGTTTTACTTTCTGTATTTATTGTATTGTATAAATATCATCATTTAATTATAGTTTTTGTTAAGTGATGTAAACATTTAGCCAGAAAATGTTTTGATTATTGTATGTAATTACCGTTTAATTGTTAAATTATGCGTAAGATAATGTTAATCAGATTTTAATTGGCTGTAGACTGATTTTAATGAACTTTATTGAACTTTCATTGACAAGACTCACTGGTGAAATGGTTAGAGTGCTGGATTCAAAATCTATAGGTCCAGGTTCGAATCTTGCATAGCTCAATAATTTCTCTAACTGGCTACACCCTTTAGTAAGACGCTTAAATTGACAGCTACATCTTCAGCATCATTTATATAATACGGTAATCCAGACTTTAAGCTTAACCTTAACTTTATATATATGAAACTTTGTTATTTTTTTCTGTTTTAGGATCTGCTGTATTGGCTATAATCCATCAGATATGAATTCATTTAAAGAAAACTTTCTTCTGGATCTAACTCTTACATTGCTAGTCCTGGCTGTTAAACTGCAGAAGAAATACATCAAAACTTCACTGGTATCTGCTTATTATGATTCGTAGAATGTTCACATCACATTCATGCTAATAGTTTTATCATTATTTAGATAAATATATGTATAATATTCTAGTCAAATTGATTATTTCCTTTTTAATTTAACATTCTTTCAAGTAAATTGATGCATATATGTTCTGTATATAATATATAATAGGTCGATATAAACTGTCTCAATTGTAGCATTGCAATGATGTTTTGACTTTCTAATCTAAACATTGCGCAAAATATGCAATGTTTTATTTAGAGCATGTAATACATTAAATTTGTAATCACTTTTCATTGAAAGATCAACATATAAACTAATTTTATTATCCGTTAGTTAACTTTCTGCATCTTACTTCAGGTTCTTGAAGATACAAAGAAACAAATGTTGTCTTGTTTTCGTAGTGTTCTTGATTCCATTTCTTTACTGCTCACTTCTTTTGATCATCTCTCGACTATTGGTACGTGATGAGTAAAACATTGAAACAAATTTTTTTTTTTTTCATTTATTACATCAGAGAGATATTAAATTTAAGAAAATCAATTAGATAAAATTTTGGGACAATTTCCCTGTGATATTTTTTAATCTTTTACATCTGTCAACTGATTTTTTATTTGCAATACTTGAACTTTATTTTTTAAACTGTCTTTAACTGTTTTGTACTGTCTTTAAATAAATAATAATAACATTGGACTTATATTGATTGTTTAAAATTATATTGTGAGAATTTGATATATTTTAATATTTTAGCCGTTCAGTCAGCTTCCTTTCTTCAGATGTTATTAACTGATGACGGACAAACATGCGTAAGAGTTATGAGTCTGTTACAAAGTCTAAATAGACTCAACAAGTAAGCTTATTAATTCATTCCTGTTTCAATTTAACTTAATTGTTCACTATACTAAACATTGTTTCTTTTAGACTATCAATGCCTGCATTTGTTACAATTTTGTCACCTTGTATGCAAATGCTTTATGTTGGATTAGGATAAGTTTATCCTTAGTATTTAAACGATATCTCAGACGTAGTTGTCAATTTAAGTCTTTCTAAAGGGTGCAGCAAGTTAGAGAAATTGAGCTATCCAGAATTTAAACCTGGATCTGTTATGTCCGAGTCCAGCGCCCTAACAATTTCTCTAATGAGCTTGATAAATATATTTCATATGTTTTCAATTTAGTAAATTAAGGATTAAATCAAATTATAAAATATGATTGTTCCAGTTACTATTCGATAACTGTTGTTAGATTTTCTTTGCATATTCTTCTTTTTTTTACAGAGGATTCTTTGATACTCTTGATATAAAAATAGGATATCAGATTCTTGATGAACTTATCTTCAAATTGACTTCATCTCAAAATACTGAAGTTGCAAGGTTTGATAAAAATAATGCAATATTTTACATTCACAATTTACTCTACAGTGAGATTATTAATAATGTTTCTTTCATATCATTCCAATTGGTATGTATAACGTATATGAAGGACCAAATGAAAAAGGAATGTACTATAGTAAGCAAAATGACTAGTGTACTTGATTATAACATGTAATGTTATGCAAAATGTTTTGCGTAACAAAATATTTTTGTATGACAATGAAATATCTGAAATAAAAGATGCATCTTTAATTTATAATTTAAATGATTTGATGTGTTAATTTTGACTAGAAAGCTTTATAAAAGTAATTTTTGTTTTTACCGTATGTTCCTTAATGTTACATCAACATAAAATTGCCATTTTTGCAATGACAGAAAAACATGCAGAAACATACATATCCAGCTGTTTTTATATTTACCAAGTATATATATATCTAGTGTATGTCTCATATATTTTATCAGTATTATCCAGATTTTATCGGATTGTAATACTAATAATGCTAAAGTATATTATTTTAATAATAATCCTGCTATTTTTCTATATAACAGCGGTGCATCTGAGACTTTGCTAAGTTTCTGTGAGTCCCATCCACCGATTGTTCAACTGATTATATCAAGATATAAGTAAATAGTCTTATTTTAATTTATTCGTCTCATAATATTAAAGTATAGACAATGGCTTAGTGGTAAAATTTTGGCCTCTCAAGTCAGAAACATGGGTTCAACTTCCGGTCGTGATTCTGTCTCAGTTGACTCAGCCGTTCATCCCTCTGTGATTGGTGAAATAGGTTTGACCGGGGAAGAATGACAAGTTGTGTGAAACAGTAGAGTCTGTTTTCAAGCTTTCTGGCTTAAATCAGCTTAATTGTATTTATCTTTGTTGGCTTAAATCAGCTTAATTGTATTTATCTTTGTTGGCTTAAATCAGCTTAATTATATTTATCTTTGTTGACTTAGATCAGCTTAATTGTATTTATCCTTTGTGGCTTAGATCAGCTAAATAGGGTTTATACTTGTTGACTTAGATCAACTTAATTGTATTTATCCTTGTTGACTTAGATCAGCTTAATTTAATTTATCCTTGTTGGCTTCGATCAGCTTAATTTCATTTATTTTTATTGATTTAGATTAACTTAATTTAATTTATCCTTATTGATTTGTAATAGTAGTAATGTATTTTCTGGATCAGTACATTACTGAAATACTTGTAGTATGATTATGTACTCTTCTTTTAGAGGACTGAAGGTATTGCTAAGAAAGTGGTCATCTAAAGGAATGATGGGTGACTTGCAACTTTTACTTGATGTTGGAAGTCTACAGTCAGCTAGACTTGCTGTTAGTTGAAATAATTTTATCATTGAATTTTGTTTCTATAATCTTGAAGTATAAGTTTGTTTTATTTTGAGCTTAACTTTAACATAAGATTATCTTTATCTTAATTTAATACTTTAATTTGATATTAAATGTTGCTTCGTTTACTGCAAATTTATTTTAAAATGAATTTACACTTACAGTAAGCTAAAATTAACTTGAATTATTCATCTGCTCACTTTAACACGGTTAATTCCCGTAACCCCTTAACCTTAACTTGACCCAATGCAGAACATTCCTTTTGGATTTATTAAGTTAATTTTACTTTTTCTTACAATAAACATGTATCTATTAGCGTCAAATATAGATTCAACACATTAATAATACATATATACCGGTAATTATTTAAATAATAAGCATAATTAAATTGTGCTATTTGAATAGAAAGACGTTCGAGCAGCAATGTTGATCCAAGCCTGGTGGAAGAGTTACAGGACTAGAATGAAATTAAAACAAGCCGATAGTAACATGGCTAAACTGCAGAAAACTTATAGGTATGCGTTTTATTATAAATATACAGAAAGTAAACGGTATTATAGCTTTCTATTTTAGATTACAGAGGTTTATTTGCATTTTCGAATTGTAGCCTCCGCAAGTAAAAAAGAAAATTTTAATTTTTTAAAGCTGCCTGAATGTGTGATATTAAGTTGAGTCGAGTAACTGACATAAAAAACATTTAAACGTCTTACTAAAGGGTGTAGCGAATTAGAAAAAAATAGTGAGCTATCCGAAATTCGAGCCGGGACCTGCCGCATCTGAATCCAGCGCTCTTACCACTTCTCTAATGAGCCTTGGCTTTATTGTAGAACGCGAAAGGCTGCACAAGAAAGAAAGCGACAAGAAGAAAAGATGGAAGCTGATCTCCAACACATGCTTCTCATGCAGAGAAAATATAACATGAGACAACTGCATATAAGACAACTTCATGCGCTAGATATTCTACCTGCATGTGAGTCTATTACATGTTTAATGGCGAATTGAGGGGAAACTGGGGATCGGTGCCCCTTGTGAAATATGCTTAATCTCACTTTTCTATAAAATCAAATAGATTGTAATGTTTAGCAAAATGAGTTAAGTTGCATAAAATTGTCAGATAATTATAATTTAAATTCAGAATAATGTATCAGGGAACGTCTTTCAGTCTCAATGTTTTATTTAACTAAACGTTGCAAATAAATAAATTAGTTATATTCCTTTAATATAATGCAAAAAACGTTTCAAAACGCTTTTTAGATGTGCGTTAATCATCTAATTCTCTTTCTGACATTATATTGCATCAAATATACTAACAATTACTACATATACAATAGTACTACAAGTGCAGTACTGTATTGGTAGTACTGTACTCTTATAAATGTACTTTCTACAAACTGTATTCATAGACTACAAATACAGTTTGTGAAAGTACAGTTATACAAGTACACTACTAAGATTACTAGTACAGTACTACAAATCGTAGTACTGTATTCGAATTCTTAGTAGTGTACACGTATACCTGTACTTTCTAAACATTGTATTTGGCAGCTGCCGTAAATAAGCACATGGCTGAAGAACAGACTCGAGCTGCTATTCTTATTCAGTCTAAATGGAAAAGTTATGTCACCAGGAAAGGTCTTGATGCTAAACGTCATCAAGTCAAGAGAATCAAGGCTGCCGTTTTTCTACAAAGAGCTGTAAATAGTGACGTTATTTATTTACTGTTATCTATTTACTTAGTGTAAATAGTGTTGGGAACTTTTGGGCAGTGCTGGAAAATTTCGGGACAGTTTCCCCAAGACACTTTTTAGCAACTAAATTTTTATTTGCCATACTCGTTTGATTTACTTATTTATACAGTGAGCTGCCCTAACTCTAATGTCCACTAGGACATTAGAGTTAAGGCTAGGGTGAGGATTAAATGTTACAGTTAGGGTAGATCAAATGTTGGTAGACCAAATGTCTCTAGACTTAGTGTCAGGCCAAAATTATGTTGTGGATTTTCGTACTAACATAAAATAGAAATACAATTAGCATTCTCTTGACTTGATAATGATGATGATAATGATGATATTTTAGGTTAGAATATGGCTAGAAAGGCTGCACGAAAAGAGGGAGGAGTCAACCAGTTGGCTCCGCCCAGTAGGCTTGACAGACGAGAGAAGGTTAGAATTACAACAGCAGATCATATACAGAAGAGAAAATCACAAGGTAGAATACCATCTTTATAGTACATCAATTAAACAGCTGAAATGTTGAAAATTCGTGAAGTAATTACTTCCATTAACACAGAAGAAAAAAATCTACATTCCATTAAATAGAAGAAAATTTCTATTAAGTTAAGTGGTTTATCAGCTAAATTATTAAATATTTACTCCTTAAATTTGTAGTTTTCTCAATTTTTAAGTCATTTCGTAAGTGTGCACGTGTTTAGATCGAGTTGCCAAATCGTGAGGGGCAGGAGCAGCTGCATCAGAAAGCGCAGGATTTGCTGAGAAACAGAGCGATGGGACTGAAAGCCAAGCGACAAAAACATCATCATCTAGAAGCGCTACTTGGTAGACTTGATATGGACTGTCATCTTCTACTGAGTGAGTAGCTCTTGCATCTGTTTTCACTTTCTACTAAAACAGATATTTTTCTGTATTTTTTATTCCATAGATGAATATTTGTTACGTTTATGATTATTCTTTATAGAGTTTATTGTATATGTAATTTTATAATATATAAAATAAAATAAGGTAATTTAAGTTTAATGTCTGCTTTACTTTGTTGTGTGGATGATATATGTGCTGCAGTTGAAATAAGAACCTTACTAAAGGGCGTAGCAAGTTCGATATGTAGTGAGCTTTTATGGGAATCGAACCTGGATTAGTGGATTCATAAACAAGTAGTCTACCACTAGGGTCAATGATTTTTGGATCGAGTGTAAAGACGAATAATAGCATTTAAATTTCTTTAACATGGATATATTTTATAACATGTTGTGAATGCTAGAAAAAAGGTTACAAAACTATCATAGCAGAAAGTCATGCTGTTATGAAGCTTGGTTATTGACAACTGAACTAATTTCATTATGTAGTTATAATCTTTTAAATCAATAAAACGCAATAATAATTATTATTAATTTATTCATATACCATATACACATCTTACTCGTTTGTCGAGTGAATGCAACTATTACTTTATTTCAAGGTGTACTATTAAAAACTATCTACTTTTTTTATTTTTTACCGACACTCTTAAAACATGACCTAACAACCCACACACAATTATGACGCTCACACGGTAGAACCAACTTGCAGCTTTGAAGTGCATCTCAATTTACTCATATCAAGTGCAGTCCGCTGCATGTCTTGCACGATTCTACTATAAAAAATATATAACATCAGACCCCTACTGGCGAAGGAAATTTGTTTGAGCTCGCGAAAGGAGTCTTTTTCTAGTGTAGATTTTTTATTTCTAAACAATTATTAGATATTTTAATAGACAGTTCTGCAACTGCGTGCAAGGTAAGGTTAACAGAGAAAAAAACAGTATTATTATTATTCAAAATTGACGCTTTAACATTTTATTTTCGAAATTTGCAATGTTAAAAATGATTGTTAGAAAACTAGACAAAGTTAACAAATGGTTTCTTTTATAACTTGAAGATAATTGTTAGTTTAAGGATGTGAATATCGTTAAACTAACAGTTATCTTCAAGTAAAGTTAATTCTTTTTAAGTGACTATAAAAATATATCATCCATTTTTTTATGGACATTATCATCCGGCAACGAACAGTATAACGTAGTGAGGGTCTACGCCCCCCTCCCTTCTCCTAAATTGTGCAGATTACAAAGTAGCAGTTTTTAATCATTGTTTAGCCGGTGTATTGTAAAAAAAAAACAATTTTTAATCTGGCCTCAAAAATTCTTAATGTTTAAGATAATGTTATGATCTTTGAAAATCAGAGGACCATTAATATTCGATTACCTCCCTGTCTATGTGAAATACTGGTATCCTGACTCTACATCCTTAAGATCATTTATCTTTGCAAATCTGTGAATAACGTTGATCATTAATATCTTCAGATATAGGCTACTGCGGTATTAAATAACAGATTATATTAAATATCGAATTACCTGAAGTTAATATTAACTTCTATAATTTACCGAAATTAATTAAGTTGCCAATTAACTTCGGTAATTTGATATCATCAGATATGCCTCGATTGTCCGATATGACTCCTGAAGATCTCAGGGGTGGCAACTTTAGTTGCCGGTCAGTGGCACACAGTTTGGAGGCCAAACAGAATCACATCAAAGAACTGCGCCTTGCGCAGCAGCCCTGGTGGAGAAAATTGGAAGACGATTATCACGATAACGAGTGTGCCGAAAACTTGGACAGTTGGAAGATTTTTTAGATTAATTTCGTTTCAGTTAATTTACAGATTGCAATTGTTAATGAAAAATGAACATGTATTATAATAATGAAATTCTGTGTATTTTTTATTTGAGGATCTATTAATCAATGAGTGCCACATTGCTGAGTGGATTGGAAACTCAGTTTGGAATTATATAATATTTTATATAGCTGTGAATTTGCTAGATCAATAATAGGCTCCTAATCATAGGCTACTGTGATAATCCTGAATGTGTCCTGTAAAGAATTCTGAAATAAGAAACAAAACATACAACAGTTATATTGTTGAAATATAAAGCAGTAATACAGTTGAATGTTGTGAAAATAAATATTTAGATAATATTATTTAGCATTTATTTTAAATGTATTATTGATATGATTGTCTAAAGAGGTTTCTTTAATGTTATGACTTCTAAGTAAAATAAAGAAACAATTTAATACTTAATAAAGACAACTTCATCTAATAATATCATAATAATACATCAGTAATTTGAAACTAGTCTTTTAACACTTTAGTTTCATAAATTATTGAAATACTAATTAACTAATAAACATGATGATGGATTTTTACTTCAAAAGGACGTCGGGTTTGAACTTAAGTCTACAGACTACCCTAAGCTTCTGCCATATCTGTACATCTATAATCTCTCTTATCAAGGTATACTTTATACAAAGAATAAAGGACGAAACAATCATCATCTTACAATGTTGTTTCTGAATTTATAATAACAATTTTAAAAGTTCATTTGAGCCCGCCAATTAGTTTTAAAAATTTCATCTCAAATCCTCTAAAGTATGTTTTAAGTGAGTTATCCATTAAAATAATT
Organism: Oconnorella tubifera; assembly: GCA_034700105.1. Classification (NCBI taxonomy): domain Eukaryota; kingdom Metazoa; phylum Annelida; class Clitellata; order Enchytraeida; family Enchytraeidae; genus Oconnorella; species Oconnorella tubifera. The sequence goes on from JAQIXG010000485.1 coordinate 26,463, forward strand.
ACGAAAAAAATCCTGATTTTTCTTTTTCAAAGAGAAATGCACTTTATTGCAATTCTGACCCTCCCTTAATATACCTCATCCGTCTTCTTTTAAATTAAAACATCTTTAGTTATACAATATATAGTCTTTTTGGCAAGGTTTAGGTCTACTGATGATGCACAGCCGTTCGTCTCGCCAGTAAAACGACCTGGATCTAGGCACTGCTCTACTTTCTCGTCGAGCCACTTACAGTTTTTTTTACCGCAATAGTAGACGCAATATCGTCTACTACAGCAGCCATGCGCGCATAGTGTGTCTTAATTTTTTGGCACGTTAGTTCGACCTTGCTGGGCGCGGGCGCTCGAGCGGCGGGAGAGCAGCCGCGGGTTTCTTGACAGCTGTTGCGTCTCGATTACTGAATAGGGTAAACAAGTGAATTATAGCTCACGACAGCAGTCGACTAATATCCAGAGTAATATTTAGATAATTCGTAGACAATATTTTGTCCATGTAATGTTTTTTTTAGAAATTGGTTAAACATTATTTAAGTATAAGCCATTTGTGGAACTAAATAAAATGTTTAAATTTTTAACTTCTAAAAGTAGCTGTTATAAATAGCTACTGAAATTTGTGGATTAGAATTATTAGAGTTATAATATACTAGATAAGATTAAGCTAAGCTTTTCCAAAAAACTATTAGAACAACTATATATATATTCTACGTGTACATGTTATATTTACAAGCTGAAAGAATTCAGTTGTTTAATGGCAATATGTTCCCGGGTTCACCAATAGTCATATAAAATATGTATAACATTTGATGATGATTTGCAAGAAAACGATTGACTTTAAACCTCACAAAAATAGAAGTCTACTGTCATTTGATAAATATGACAGGACCTTTCATATAGTCTGTTTAAATTTATTAGGCTTCACTTAGGTCTAGTCAGTTTTTAGGCCTAAGCTATTTTTATGGGTTGTTAAGCAAGCTTGATTATACATGCCGTTAGTTTAGAAATAGATCATCTATAATTATATAGTATGGGCTAATCGGAAGTTAGAACATAGGCTTAAATGCAGTGCATAATGTACCCCCTTGCCATATATACTATATTTGTTACACATTTTTCATTTTTGTATTTTGACCTATTTTACAGCTAAAGCCGGGGAAAGACCTAAAGGGAAATGAAAAAAAGAGTTCGCGGAAATTGTCAAAAAATGATGCTGTCATATTCTAATTTAAAGACCTTTTAAATTATCTCACTTTTGTTAGATACAGTTTGAATATTAATAATACATCAGAATGTCCTTATTGCTACAGCAATAAGCAAAAGAACTATTTCTGAATAAGTGTCCACATATTTCGTTCATATCGACTTTCTAAACTTCCGTAGTTATCTTCAGTTTCTGCAGAGAGTAGATTCAATCCAAATAATAACTGCTATTTTGATTATTTTAATCATATATCCCAATATATAAATCGTCCGATTCGCTGATCGATGTAATTGTCGCCAGAGTCATTGTCGAGGAAAGCTAGAAAGCTACTCAGTCTTCTCCACAATGTTGGTGTTACTCTCAACTAAACAACTTTCTACCTCAGCTCAAACAAATGACTATTTTGTCGTAGTGTCTATCCACAGCAGTTGCTTGCAGCACGACAATTATTTGCATCACGCAGCCGTGTTATCTTCCGTGTAGATATGTAAATTCTTGCTTTCCATCATAGCTATATTATCTTTTCTTCCATAAAATTTTAGTATATCAATATTTTTAAAAATTGCGACTGCAATAACTTAAAAAAACGTTAAATAACATAAAGGCCAGCATAGAGTATGCAAACAACATATTATATCACAACGTTTTCTTTGTTAAATTTGTCATTCTCATTCTAGTGCTTTTATCATTTATTGTAATTTTAAATTTAATAAATTTTGAATCGGATCTAGGTTTCATTTTGCTAAATATAGGTCGAATAATCAGTATGATGTAACTCTAGTAATTAGTATGATATATGATGCAGCTATAATAATAAGTGACATGTATACTCATACATCTCACTGAGACGTATACTATACAGTTTTGAAGATATAGTTTATAAAGCTCTTGAACTATCTTGAACATCCATAATCGTGAATGAGTTTAGTGAGAATTTTGTCATTATTTCATATCAATATCTGCTCTGATCTTGTTTTGATGACGAACTTCATAATCTCTAAATCCAGGCATATGCCGCATATCTGTTTAAAAATGAGCCGAACAGTTGAGCAATTTAACCTACGCGCATATATCTAATATAGCTACTATATTGAGTACTGATTCGTCGCATTAATGCATTACAGCTGAATAATATCTAATTGATTCTTCTAAAACTTTTTCAAACATACTTTCGTTCATTATAATTCATATGTAATAATAAACTGTAGAATTTTGTAGGTATCTAGCCAATATAAAATTACACTGCATGTTCCAAGGCAGACTTGGACAGAGTTTGTTTAAATTACAATCCCCGTTGAGTCTTTAATAATGCCCTATAAATATAGTCACATAAAATTACCTTAAGATTCTTCATAATATTTCAATATAATCTTAATCAGGGACCAAAAGCAATCTTTTCGTTGAAGTACAAGTTGAGCAACTGGAAATAGATCCCACTGGAAGGTTCACTGATCATTTGATATCTTTGTGTTCAAACTGTAGCAAAATAGATCCGCAGCAACTGACTTGTGTTTTTAGCATGAACATCACAAGTTCGGTTGTACGGGTTTATTTGACCACGTTTTTTTTATCAAGCTACATCTATTGGAACTTCAAGTTCAAAATAAGCAGGGTTGAATTTCAACAAAAAGTAACAAAACTAAAATAATACCACTTCAAACTAAACTCACACAAATTAATGACAAACTTGTATTAATTATTGGAACGTATACCGTTGAAGAAAGCTCTCAATTTTCATGGATATTAAATATTCAATATATAACATGTAATCAAAGACTAATACTATATCCGTATTTAGCTCATTTTTTCTTTTACACTTCAAACTCTTGATCACTTTTTGAAGTTGACAAAATTTAGTAACTCATGTTCAATTTATTAATAATTTTCAAATGAGTAGGCCAAGGCTTATATGGAGTCAGTTAAAAAAGCCAGTCATGAGAGTGAAAAATTCAATGACTAAATTCGATTGCGGAAATATCTTTATATGTATATTCTATAGGCATTACTATTATAATACCATATATACAGAAACTGCTTAGAATTAAATGTCTAAAAGTTTGAATATTATAAAACCCTTCTCCACAAAACAAACTTCAGCTTGTAAAAAACACTTTAATAACAACAATTCCATGTAAACCATTCTAATCCTTTACAATCATTTTCATCTTTGTCAATCTCTGGATATTTTATATTTTTTAAATTCAGACCTATATAATATACCATACTATCTAACCTTTGGTGCCTCTATTATTATTACAGCGAAAAATTATAGGTGACAGAACATAAAAGTTTTATGATACGACACTGGCCTACAGTTTTATAAAAAAAATAATCTGTTGCTTCAACTTGTGCTTGTAATAATTTTCACTTATTAAATCTTAAATGTTATCGACTTATAGTATCCAATTCGAAATCTTCAAAACTATCAAGTTAGACCAGACTCCGCATAAAAATATACAAAAAACTTTTCTTCGCTTCGATGAGTTCAGTTTACCTTAAAAATCGAAAGTCATTCGGTAATGTAATTGTACTCTGTTCTGCTGAAAACTCTCACGGTTTATTTACACTTGAATATAATCTCGACGCTATATTAGTTTGTATAAAAAACTTTTTTAAATTCAACAGACAGAGAACTTATAGTAATAATTTATGCGTCCAGTGTAGCGAATATCTAAGTACCAATAGCAAAAAAAACAGTAGGCCATATATCGTATAGAGTCTGGTTTGAAAGCGTCTCGAGGATCTAATTATCTACAGGCCCATTAGCTGAGCGAGGTTAGGTAATGAAAAAAGAATGCAAATTCAAATTCAAAAACTTTATGTACATAAAAATAAGCTGAGCTACAAGTGTTAACCTCCGTACCACAAGGGATGCCCAACAGTTTGGAGACTACTGGTAGCAAAGAAATTGTACATCTCGGAATGTAATATAAGGCCGACTAAACTGAATAAAGTATACTATTTTACTCATCATTTTTAAAGCCCTGGAATGTCTGTTTGGGACAATTCTATTTAATCAATGATCCAAAATGTTAATTTATCATTATTTATCAGAGGCCCCGTCTTGAAACTTCTTCTTGATGGGGGGTGTGGTGCAAAAAGAAGGACCCTAGAACAACACGAATAATAAGGCCTGGTCAAATTATTATTTAGATAGTCATTTAGATTAATTAGGTTAACTATATAACAATTAAATAATATTAATAATATTATTATTAATAATGAAGTTGTTTAATAAAGTTATACAACAGTATATTATTAACCCGGATAACAGTTGACATTCTGCTCTTCCTATTTGACATTTTAAGTGTACATATTTTGATATATAAGACTAAGGTCAAAGTTTTAACATTACATAATAGCGATAACGCCCACTCTAATCTTTCAAATGACGATAACGTTTTTTACTTCACCTGATAGAATTAGTTAATGAGACACTAAAAAAGATAATTTATTGATATTTAAAGTGGCTCGTCTCGACTTGTTTCATGGTCTTTCAATGGAGGTATACTTTAACAATTGTAATAGTCTAGACATTAGAAGTAATGCTCTAGATTTCTGCTTAAACTTATAAAATCCACCTGCCTGTTTTCTTAAATTATAACCTTGGATAATCTTTATATTATTATATAGAAGCACATCTGAGAAATTATTCACTTTGAATCATTTTTCAAACGCATTAAATGAACAGCACGCAGGATTTATTCTAGGCAGCTGACATTTTGTCATAATCGAACAATGATGACCTTATCCTTATTTTCAACTAATTAAGTCTATTTATGTGAATTATATTTATATAAATTTAATAACAATAAAAGAAGCATTTTTTATTCAAAGAATCTCAGCAGGGATTAAATTAATTAAACCAGTCAGGGTATATCAGCATAGTTAGTTCAATTTAACTATTGTACTAAATTTAGGTCTGTATATGAAAATGTCAATCATTAAATACTATAGTTCCTATACTATAGATCGCAAAAACTATATAATGCTTAAAGTAGGGTTACCACAATTGTCAGTTAGAAAAAGAGAACACGCAAATTTTTTATCAAATCTGGCCAATATTAAGAGTTGTACAGATAAAATTAAAGTTAAACTACATAAAATATTGTTATTATTTAATTATAAACCTGTATTAACTGAGTGTTCAGTGCACCACACTCATTGAAAAGAAACGGTAAGTTAGTAACTAAATTACTAAAGTTTACCAAACAGTAGTGAAAGTATCTCATTCTGAGTC
>JAQIXG010000486.1:0-31888 GCA_034700105.1 Oconnorella tubifera
GAAACTCTTTACTCTTTCTTTTCATACGATCAACAACAAACAGAAACTCTTTACTCTTTCTTTTCTGACGATCAACAACAAACAAAAACTCTTCACTCTTTCTTTTCTGACGATCAACAACAAACAGAAACTCTTTACTCTTTCTTTTCTGACGATCAACAACAAACAGAAACTCTTTACTCTTTCTTTTCATACGATCAACAACAAACAGAAACTCTTTACTCTTTCTTTTCTGACGATCAACACCCCAAACAGAAACTCTTTACTCTTTCTTTTCATACGATCAACAACAAACGTAAACTTTATATACTTGACTGAACATCTTCATTGGTATTTTTAAGGGTACACAAATATCATTTTAAAATATATATTAAACACGGACTGATTATCAAGTTGAATCACTGATAGAAATACCAGTTCTCTAGATATACATTGTCGTACCTTCTAGGCCATGGTGGCATCGGGTCAATTCCATATAGTCTATATACGAGACTCAGTCTTAACACAAAGCTGCGAATGCTTGGTTGCTTGGTTATCCCTGTGGCATTTTATGGATGTGAAACTTGGACACTATAACCAAAGCTGACAAAGATAAAATACGAACATTTGGCATGAAATACCTGCATATCGTACTAAACGTAAACTGACGTAAAACATAAGCAACAAGGTGATAGCGACCGGGCACCAAGGACTGAGTAGCTTGCTTTTCAAGATCACGTGTTGTGTATGGAGAACAACGTCTCTCTAAGATATGCCTTAAGGCACACTCCCATAACTCTAGATACAGACAAGAGTTGGGTCGACTCTGTACGTGACGACTGCAGCATTAATTCACAGTTGCAGTTCACTTGGCCCATGATAAAACAGAGGAGGGATTGTGTTCGTAAAACGTACGACCGTTGCGTCATTGTGTAATATATATAAGAAAGAAAAGATTGATGCCATCCTTTCCTTTATTATCTCATTTTTACGTCCTACATAAATGTTTCACTTTATTGACCACTTGAGTGATCCTTTGTAATTACTTGTTAATACACTTGTGTCCTTTGCACATTTGAGTTAATTTTTTAATTGATCGGAACATGATGCGACGTGAAATGAAAGAAGACAGAAATATACAGGGTGCGCCAAAAAATGACCTCCTAGCGACTTTGCGATAACTATTCCAAAGTAAATATTTCTTCACTAAATTTGGTCCGTTTGTAGAATTAATTTGACATCTAAGCACCAAATTTCGCTTTAATATCTGAATTCTTTCAAAAGTTCTGAACTTTCTACGAAAAAACTTAAAGTTTCAAGTTAGTCTAACCAAGCTTTTTAACTGAAAAGCTTCGCAATTTGATGAATTTTTGTGAAATAATTAGCTGAAAGCTGATTTAAATCGGATTAATTTGTGACCATGGTATCTGTAGATAAAGAAGATAACAAAATAGCCTCTGTCTGTTCTAATGTTCGTGCAGTGGCGCACCGAGGGGGGGGGGCCCGGAGGCCCGGGCCCCCCCCCCCCCCAAAAAATGGATTTATTGATCAAATGTTGAGTCAGCTTCATGAACGTTTCACAAGACACTGCAACATTCTGAAAGATTTTTTAACTCTTTTGCCAAATAGAAAAGAGGCTCCAACAGCAAATGCAACGAAAGATTTTTTTCGGTTGTGTGAATGTTATGAACGCGACTTACAGTCTACAAATCCAGCAATTTGGAATGCAGAATTCAACTTATGGTATAAAAAATTTGAAACAATAACTCCATGCAAAAATGTCATTGATGCCGTATCACTTTGTGACAAAGAGATATATCCTAACATCTATAACTTACTAAAAATATTTGCAACTCTGCCTGCAACAACATGTGTCAGTGAAAGATCGTTTTCCAGTTTACGCCTGTTGAAAATTTATTTGCGGTCAACCATGACACAAACACGACTGAACGGGTTGGCTTTGCTATACATACATAGAGATATTAATGTGTCAATGACCGAAGTTATTCAGGAACTGTGTAAAAAGAAGAGAAAACTGGATTTCATTCTTTAAAATAATATTAAAGTATCCGGTACCGTACTTATTTTTCAATATAAATGTTTATGAATTGAATAACTTATTTATTTCTGTTTTCAAATTTCTTCTGACCATAGGCTAAAAATATGCTCAATTCCATGTTTAACCTCGGCCCCCTCCAAAATAAAATCCTGGGTGCGCCACTGCGTCAAACCATTAAACGACCGATCAGCACAGGAGCGTCGTTTAATGCGTCGTTTAATGGTTTGACGAGATTTCACTAGTTTTCACTCACAGGTTGATGCTGCAGTTGAGGACACGATATATTCAAGAGATTTTCGTAAGATAATAACTATAATAAAAGTGAATTTTTAAGATGCCTAAAATAGCTTAGTTTAGTTTGTATTGTTATAGTTAGGCTTGAATGTTCGAAACATACAAAAGTCTTTATTTCTATATGCTCAGCCTGCGTATTAAAATAGTCGGCTATTTGATACATTGATTTTTTAAAATTAATATTTAGTAATTATGTGGCTATTAAACATATGAGCTGTATATACACTATTAATAAACTAACACTAAAGGTTATAACCTAACTATATAGGTTAGTGTAAGCCTACATTATAGTATCATCTAAAATTGAATATATGTATGAGAATAAAGTTTATTTATGATGTCTAATGTATATTTAGGCCTATATAGAGTTTTAAATAAAGTTGTTTAATTGTAATTCGGTTCTTCACCAAGCTTGTGCATTTTATTTTTAAAATATATATTTCTGTTCATTTTAGTAGCTATAATTGAACAAGCGAAGCTCGCACAGCGTGAACATTTTTCTAGAAATCGTTGGATTAAGATCAAGCTTGATGCCCTTCCAGTTGTATCTCACTTGCATCTTTTCTGTCCTTCTGCCATCACTTACATCTCTCTCTATGGAGTTTCGCAAGGATTATCAAATCCTCGAGGAACAATCTGAATTCACACCCGTTGGCAACTTACTATTTGATTTTGGACTCGATCTAAAATATGACACTTCTGAGCTATCCGAACTAAGATTCCGTTTTCTTTCTCAGCTCAGCCAAAACAATCCTTATTTTATCATCGACGAACAAACCAGTGTCATTCGAACTAGAATCAAACTAGATCGTGATATCATCTGTCCAACCTCGGATCAATGCTTTGTAAAATTAGACGTGGCCGTTCAGCCGATTCGATTTTTTCAAGTGCTTAAAATAACCGTTGAAATTCTGGACATAAATGATCATTCGCCCGTCTTTCCAGTTACTAGAATATCGAGGTTTATTTCGGAATCTGCTGAAATCGGCGATGGGTTTATCATACCACGGGCCCGTGATCTCGATAGCCTAGCAAACGGTGTGATTGCTTACTACTTCCATCCTCCTATAAAACAATTTGAGCTTCGAATGAGAGAGATCCCCGATGAAGGCGTTGAGATAAAGGCTGTTATTTTAGAGAAGCTTGATCGCGAATCTATCCCAACTTATTTGACGGTGCTCCACGCTATGGATGGTGGCAACAAAACTGGTTCAATGTTCGTAGACATCACCGTGACGGACATCAATGATAATCCACCGATCTTTGAGAAGAAATTTTACGAGACTTGGATATCCGAGAGTGCTCCACGACGGACTGTCCTACTGACCGTGAAAGCTACCGACGCGGATGAAGGTCTAAATGGACAGATACAATACCAACTGTCACCTGGTATCAAAACCTCTACTGACACAGTCTTCGAAGTTGACAGAAAATCTGGAAAGATATACCTAGATGAAAGTCTCGATTACGAATCGATCAAAACGTACTCTATGTTCGTGGCAGCTCGCGATTCTGGAATCGATTCGAATATCGCTTACACGACTGTAGTCATTCACGTTGATGATGTTAACGATAATCCACCGATTATCATCGCCAGTTCCCTGACACCATCTGGTAGATGCGAGGTAAAGGAGAATTCCATATCAGGAACATTCGCTGCTCATCTCTCGGTAACAGACGAGGACCGTGGTAATAATGGTAGAGTTAGATGTCGAGTTAGCCACGTTGGCTTTAGCCTGATTATGCTGTACGAGGCTGAATATAAAGTAGTAACGAACGCGCCCTTAGATAGAGAATCACGTGATGTTTACGACCTGATGATCACGTGTGAAGATTTTGGTTTCCCTTCTTTACGTTCATCGATTAAAATTACTATACATATCATGGACGAAAATGATAATTCGCCGAGTTTTATTCCTTCTAGTTATTCATCAACGGTCGACAGTTTGAATAACAACATCGGTGATTTACTTCTGCAAGTTTCTGCTGTTGATAAAGATATGGGAGAAAGCGGAAAAGTTTCGTATCGATTAGACGAAGCGGGGGGTAAACATTTCAAAATAGACCCTCAGAGAGGTCACGTGACTTTAAACGCGGATATCAGTGACGTCATTGCGGAAAGTTTGATGTTTGACGTTTTTTCCGATGATGGGGGAAATCCCAGTAGATCTGGAAAAGCCACGGTGAAAATAAACGTGACTCATTCGTACCGTCAACACTGGCTCTCGACCAATCGCGTCACTTTTATTATCGATGAGAACTGTCCAATAGGAACGCTCGTTGGATCTATGGATCCTCGACATGATGAGACATTTTATTTCTTTGATGAAACGTCGGGTGATTCTCGCTATTTTAAAATCGATCCGAAAAATGGTTTTATTACAACGCTCGTTGTACTTGATCGAGAACAAAGACAATCTTATAGACTTAACGTAATATCCGGTCATTCTGATTTGAAAGAAAATCGGATGACAACTTCTGTCGTGACTATCCAAATTTCGGACATAAACGACAATAAGCCGGTGTTTGTGTTTCCTCGTTTGGGATCTAAACAGATAACTATATCAAGAAATACACTAGTTGGAAGAACGTTAACCCAGCTGCAAGCCTATGATGCTGATTCGAAACCCAGAATGATGTTCACATTGGAAAGTAGCCACTTTTCTAAGATGTTTGAACTGGATTCACACACAGGGAAACTAGTTTTAATTTCAAGTTTAAAGAATTTGGATGTTGAAAGTATTTTTCTTAATGTTATGGTTAAGGATGCTGAGAAGGTGGAATTTATGGATAAGGCTCGATTGGAAATCATCCTCGAAGGTGATGTGGATGCTGAACATGTTGTGTACACTACGAGTATTTTGGCTAGCGAGAGACTTCTCGTGGTACTCGCTGTGTGTCTGGCTGTTCTGTTGCTAGTGATTGCTGTTATTTTGACGATTATTTGCAGGGTGTATGACAGACATAGAAGAGAGCAGGTTAAGCAATGCGAAGCCATAAGTTCACGTTTTAGAAAACAGTCGAATGAACAGAACGAATCGAGAGGAGGGAAGAATAATAGTTAGACAATTAAAATCAGTATTTGATTGCATTAGTAAATGATTAGAATTATTATGCAAGGATTAAACAAATGTGTATGGTATTAATAATATATAATGTGGTATAGGCAGCACTTAGATAATGTTGCTCAAATGAAAAGTGTTGAAATTAGGGCAAATGCTGCATTTAATCGGTGAATTTTGATTGAAGCCTTTGACTTAATTATTCAGTAGATGAACATGAACGACTCACTGCACAGAGCAATGTTTAAATTGTATTCTCGATAACACAAAATTAAAGCAACGATGCCTATTGAATTATATTCATAACGAAACACGAGTTAATTCAAAATAAATGAAAATTTAAACATTCTAGATGGATTTACATTTGAGATTCTTAACTGAAGGAACAAATAAGGGTCCAACTCAAAACTAGAATCTTTTATTTTCAGTTCATGCTATAATGAAGCAAAACACTTAAGTATACTCTATCATTATTTATAATATAATATGATTATATTAAAAAGCAGTATGCCTAAATGCATAAGGATTATACAATAGTGATAAAATCAATTACAATGTTATTTTTTATGTTAGTGTAGATGAATACTGTGAATTATTATATATTTCAATAAAGAAACTCTCTCTATTAGTATTGTTTTAAGTTATATTTTACATAATCTACGGCTCATCCCAAACTCGCATTAATAAGCCTGTGACACTTGTGATAAATACGCTACAGGCTCAACTGACAGAGAAACCTATAAACAAGTTTAATGCTCTTTTGATGACGTAGCAGGATGGGCTGACAGGCTCCTATAGTCTTAATGCGGATTCTGCTTATAGTGCATTTTAAAATTATTGTCATCAATAAAAAATTGCTTATTTGCAATAGTAATAATTGATAAGAGAAATAGTATACATTCCGTTGAGATTATAGCGATATAATTCATAAGTTTGCTGATTTAGATTGAGTGATTGAATGTTTTAAAATCAGTTTAAAATTATAAAATAGAAAGACAATAAAAAATATAAATTTGAATATTATCTATTAAATATTATCATATGTATGTGTTTAATTTCACAATTTAAAGTCAGTGTCATTGATAAAGGATGCAATTTCTCATTAAGCTCTGCTATAACACCGGATCCTGGATTCGAACACAAACCGTTTAGATAACGACTCCGACGTTTTAACTACTGCGTTCATTGTGTTTTTAACTTGGCAAAAAGGTGAAAATACTGTATTATAATCCGAGTTAAAAATGTGATTGTTTTCGCTGATGTATAATTAGTCCATGGATTATATATATCTCAGAAATAGCTGATTTCAAAACAATACAGATGTATTACAAGATGATATTATCTCGCTGCATTTTTTACACACAACCTCGCACACAATACGTCTAGTTTCATAAATAGATTTATCTCCAGTTGAAAGTTAAAAACGATGTTAGAATATTATACAAGTAAACCTCTGTTGAAAGAAAACTGAAGCGTTATGAAAATAAATAAGAAGCCGAGATAAAGTTTATAAAATACGTAGATCGTGTTTATATCAAGTAGTAGGAAGTACTGAAGGAATTATTTCAGAATTAATAGAAAAATAAAAGTGGAAATAAAAAGGTAGGCTAAAGAAGTTTTGATAAAAGCTGTGAAACTGAACACTACCAATGGCTAATAATCGTTCAGCATGGTCGAGATATTTACTTAAAAATAAAATTATTTCTGAAACTGTCATCTACGATTTCATCGATAGAATTTTCCTTTTCAAGTCTTCAGAAATTTAAGATGTACATGTTTTTAGAAAATCATAAAGTAAATACAACTGTGTCTGTGTACAGAGCTGCTGGTACAGTTGATGTAGTTTTGTTTAAATTTCATCGAGTTGTTTGCGATTTGAAACCTGAATGAAGCGCTGTTTTAGTAAAGCAGAAATTTTAATAGAACATAACGAAAACTGTAAAAAAATATCTATAAAAGATCGAAGATTTCTTAAAAGCTAATTTCAACATTAAGATTTCTTAATGCTGACTATGGTAGTATAATAATTAATTCTATAAATCTTCAAGGCAATATTTTTAAGAAAGTCTCTATGTAAATTGAAAATTCGATGTTCCATAGAGATACTTAGAATCTACATATAGACTTTGATAAAATACTATAAATGTTCATAAAGTACTGTAAATTATTATTGTATTATTTAACAGTGTATATAATTTGAAATTCCTATATTTAATTGTACTGTAGTATTCATATTATTACTATAATGTGTAATAATATACCTGTCAAAAATACAGCAGTAGTGTAATTATTGCTAACAGTAATTATTGCATACCAGAGATAAATGACCCAAATCGTTCAGGGACATTGAAAAGATTACTAACTAGCCTATTTTATAATAGATAGCGTATACATTGAATGATTCATTGTCGATGATAGGCCAATGTCATTTCGTCTTAAAATTATTTTCCTCTCTTAGAAAATACACAAATAAACACCGATATAAATAATATTTAAGCTTATGATTCATGCGAGGAAGTTGATCGATCAAAATACGGGAAAGAAATAAACTGTTTAAAACACCCTTTCGAATAGTATTTTATATAGGCATGCACCAATCACAATTTATTCCTTTAAGTAAAATTGCATCAAGTTATTTCAAATAACTAACTCTAACCCAATATCTTATCTAAGCATTTAGATCGTCGATTCAAAATATTTTATGTACTGCATTGTAATATCCAATCGATTTATTTAAACATGATAATTTACACAAACAAAAATAAATAAATAAAGGATAAATCATTATGATGTTGAAATTCATTGCAAGGCTACCAGTAATGATTACCACCCTATAAACAGAGAAAGAGGGGCAGGCTGTGGGGTACCCATGCAGCGGACGTTGGGCCGAAGCACCTCTTGTTGATTCCGAGGAAACGCGTTATTTTTCAAGGGACAGAAATAAAAACACATCACGCAGAGTTACTCAAGGCTTGTGAAGCCTGACTGCCTATGAAAGCACGTGTTTATAATGTGGGACGACACACTGTGAAGATCCTTTCATCCTTTATAATCTGTATTTGAACATATGATATTCGAGACACCATGAGTAACACAGAGAGATCAAGATTTGCAAAGTCCTGGTCTCAAATCCAGGTTTATATCATTAGTAATAGTATAGGCTCAAATAACTGTAAATTACTTTATCGCAAAATGGAGTGTATCAGATTGTAACTTTTATAAAAATTAACAAGGAAAATCGAATGAAAAAGTTTAGGAAGTAAGTTTTTGACTTTAAAGTGATGTTCCAGATTTAACAGGTCTAATAACATTTGCTTTAAGTTAATGCAGGCTTATAAAATTTAATATAGTACATATAGAAGTTAAATAAAGCTTTGCGATTTAAATTTAAATTATTTTATATTGTATTACATGATGTTTAATAGCAACACCACTCATTTAAATGATTCATCATACAACGGCTGCATTTCCTCGAATAAAACGTTTATTATTCATTTCTTTTTATTGCCACGGAAATGCTTAAAAATGATCCAACACTCTCTTATGATAAGGCTATCATCGGGTCACGAAATTCGATACGTGAAATTATATAACAGATATACGATCAGTATTATAACAGAAAGAGTAAGTGATGAGTGACAGGCAAGCCTTGGGCCATCACGAGTATTGCTCATCGTAATGAGCTTAGCAGAAAAATTGTAATAACAATCAAGGAAAGAGCTAATGAAATTTGTTTATACTGCAGTATAGTATCAACTGTGCACGGGGGAAGGAGGTTAATATCAACTTTGAAAGGTGGGACGTTGTTGAACTGAATCATGATATAAAGAGATAGAGGCACGGATGGCGAATCTAAGATTTATAATTGGGGTGTGGGGGATTAATTTGTTGATTTCTACATAAATTAAGATGTTCAAAGATATTCAAGTGTAGATGGCACCCCTTGAATCCGGGAGAATAAAAATTAAAGCTCGAGTCGGATCAGAGTCTTTGATTAAACGAAAGGAATGCACATTGTATGACCCTTTTAAAATGAACACCATTTTTTATATTAAAATTACAACATTTCTTAATGTAATCAATAATATCAATGATCATAATTTGTGAGAAAGTACACGAAAAAATACAGAAAACGAAAGCATTTTTTCTATTATAAAATATCATATCTTGAATTTTCCATTGGGGGAGAATGCTCTCTTGAATATCCCCCCTATTGAAATGTTTTGCCGCCCTGGATTAAAGTGGATTGGAGGAGTGAGGAGGGAGGAGTGAGGGGATGTGAAACAGATAGGGATTAGATAAACAATTTATTCCTGACACAACCAATGGACTGATGTACACAATGACATAGACACCTATAGGAGTCGTAATAGAGTCAGTGGGAGTTGTTTAAAATATAGAGTATGTGTTGTTGGCCAGTTTCTGCATCAAGACTGATCAGTGGAAGATATTCTTTCTCTAATAGTTTTATCTTTTAATGTTAATACTTTGGCATAATAGTATTTATTTATAATTTAGAGAATAAAGTTAGGTTTATGCAGTAGAAATAAAGTTAAGAGTTTTTAGCAAGTAGCATAAAAGTAAGTCAAAACGTGCACTACCTTTTATACACGGTTACTCGGCCTATATTAAAAGATTTATCTGTTGGTATTTAGATTCTTTACGAAAAATAATTTTCAAACATATAATCATAGTATTTTGTTATGAATATCATATGTACTATTAGTTTATGACTATAGCCACGTTTTTATCAATAATATAATATAATTAATATCTAAATGTACACATTTTGTTTATTTTAAAATATATTAACTAAAAATGCAATAAATGCTACTGTAATATAGAATTATAATAATTGATATGATAGTTATTATTAGCATATTTCACAGCTTGTAAATTAATGATAATTACTACAAAATTTATTGTAGATCTATTGCGTTAACGTTATTGAATATAAACTGACGTAACATGGCTTCCGTTAAATTACGTCACATACTTTTAACCGTAACCGCTGTCACGTGTTCATTCAGCGTTGCGTCAAAGCCTCAAACATTTTACCGCCAAGTAATTGAAGAACAGCCGGCGCGAACTTTTGTGACTGACTTCAAACAAGACACAGGTCTAGCTAACGTTAAATTTGTTGTCGCATCCTCAGATTTAAATCGGAGCCTTTTTCTTGTAAACGAAGATGGTGTTGTTCAAACTGCTACTAGTATAGACAGAGATACGATATGTCCACGAGCTGTGACTTGCAATCTAACACTTGATGTAGCGATCCAGCCGCCAAGCTTATTCCAACTAGTTAGGTTAGTTGTTGAGATTCTAGATGTTAATGATATTGCACCAAAGTTTGCTAATAATAGACTGGTTGAGCGTCTTACAGAGGGTACAGGGCCGGGGTTTGTGCTGCCCATTCAACCAGCAGATGATCGTGATAATCCAAGTAATGGGATTGTAAAATATCAGATGCTTTCGGCTTTAAAAGCTTTTGAATTGATGGTTGATCGAAGTTTTGATGGATCACTAGAGCCTCGCCTTGAACTTAAGGAGACGTTAGATCGTGAACAGCAAGCATTTTATCAGATCAAAATTGTGGCATTTGATGGTGGAACACCTTCCAAAAGTGGATCAATCGTCATGGATGTTATAGTTGTAGATGTAAATGATAATTCTCCAAAGTTTTTGAGCCAAATTTACGAGACTGAAATCGATGAAAATGTTTCTTCACAAAAGGTTTTGATGTCCGTTCACGCTGATGATCCAGATGAGGGAACAAATGGTAGAGTGAGATATAGTTTTTCTGATAAAACCAGCTCTATTTACGCGTCTAAATTTACTATCACTCCTAATACTGGTATCATCTCAGCTATTAGTGAATTGGACTTTGAAGAACAGAGTCAGATAATTTTAGATGTGATGGCTATTGATGGAGGTGTGTATCCAATGTCCGGTGTAACGCGGGTTGTTGTAAATGTTAGGGATCGCAATGATAACGCTCCGGAGATAAAACTTGATCTGCCTTCTACTGAGGAGTCCCCGAGAGTTTTAGAAAATAGTATGTCTAGTACATTTGTCGTTCATATTTCTGTAACGGATCTGGACTCTGGTGAGAATGGTATAGTGTATTGCACACTCAATAGTCCATATTTTGTACTTGTAGATTTGTTCGAAGAGGAGTATAAAATTGTAACTTCAGATGTAATATTAGATCGTGAAGTTAACCCTAAGATTATGCTAACAGTGAATTGTAGTGACTTTGGAACGCCAGCGTCTTGGACTCTCACAAGTTTTGATGTCATTGTCGATGATGTTAATGATCATTCGCCGCGTTTTACTCACGATGTGTTCAACCTTACCATGTTAAACAACAAGGTTGGAGCCTGGATTGGCCATGTGTTAGCTACTGACCCTGATGATAATGAGAACAGCGATATAATTTATTCCATTGATGATGCATCACGCGAGAGTGTTCAAATTGATCCACAAACTGGGGTCATCACATCTTTGAAATCATTTGATATCAACACTCAACCAAATATCAGATTTTATGTCTTTGCTACTGATAAAGGTGAACCTCCTCTAAGTTCTAAGTCATACGTTAACGTGGAGATACTTTCTGATAAGGACCTTAGTAGATCCCAGTTTATTAACACATTTCACATTCAAGAAAACAACCAAGAGATGACTTTCGTTGGACGCATTACTGTACCACCCCAGGTGACCTCAGATTGGAGATCTCACTACCAATTGGAGGGCTACCACAGCAATCATTTCCAGATTATAA
The DNA here is from genome assembly GCA_034700105.1 of Oconnorella tubifera. NCBI lineage: Eukaryota > Metazoa > Annelida > Clitellata > Enchytraeida > Enchytraeidae > Oconnorella > Oconnorella tubifera. The sequence continues at coordinate 12,179 of JAQIXG010000486.1, forward strand.
ACCAGACGATCTACGCCAGGAGATCGCTTGATCGAGAGCTAGTTCAAACCTACTGGTTGCGTGTGGTGGCAAGACGCGAATCCTTCCCCTACCGTCTGGATGTTGTTGACATAGTCATCCACGTTACTGATATCAACGACAACCAGCCTGTTATCAGGTTTCCAACTGCCGGACGCGATTCGGTAGAGATCCCAAGTAATACTCAAGTCAAAGATCTCGTTACAAAAATAATTGCGACTGATCCTGATGAAAACCAAAAGTTCCTTTTCAGATTCGATGATATTGGAGATATGAAAGAATTTGCGATGGATTCCGATACAGGGAACATCTATGTGAATTCTTCTCTTTTGTCATTGGCTGGTATGAAATACCGCTTGCCATTGGTTGTTAGTGATACCGGGTTTCCTGTTAGATCAGCCTCATCTTTGTTACACGTACACATTGTTTCGCCTAGCGCTGCTAAGTCTAGCCTGGCCCTGATGCCCGTGCACGTTAAGTCACAGGCTAATATGCTAATAGCTATAGTTGTGACCGCCATTACTTTAGCCATTGTTATCATCCTGTTGTTTACGATATTCTTTTGTAAGAAGCGACGCGATTGGTCACCGGATTCGACCTATGATAAATCGTCTAGGAAAAGTGATGTGACGGCGGATACGAGTATGGCAGTCCCAAGCCTGAGGGTGTCTCCGGAGTTCCCGGTTGAACTTTGTAATTGTGATTCTGATTTGGATCATTTGGGATATCTGGATGTTGGAGGAAGGACTTCACTAAGTCATCCGGTATATACTTAACATGTGTTTCTATGATTTTTAAGTTTTGATACAAATTATATCATTGATAGTTATAATTTTAATTAATTGTTGTGAATGATAACTTTTTATATTACAAACGATTTTAAGTAACACTAAAATCGTCTAGCTTTGAATTGAAATATTAGGGCCTAGTTTGCATAGAAAATTCAACGCATTGTTATTATATAAAGTGGTAGATGAATAATACATTAAATAAAGTGGTATACAGTAAAGTTGGATACAGTTTATGTATTGCATTCATTATTTGTTGCTGTTGCATTAATTTCATTGATTGTATGCCTGCACTCTGTAACAAATTTCAATTATAGAATTAACACATGTTTGTTCAATTTTATGGCTATAGTCTCCAATAATGACACCCTCTTGGAAAGAACTAGGATGTGAAGAAAGGCGATCCATACCTGTTTTGGACTATGGCAGTCTTAAGAGAAACTTTTGTAAGTAAATCATATAGAATGTGATGTTATAAAATATTGTTGTAATACATGTAGTCCGATGTATTTCATTTTCTCTAGACTTATATACTGTATGGTAACTATCGAGTACAATAATACTAACTTGATTAGTTAAAGTTTGTTAAACCATCTCATATAGTATTTATAAATTACTGCCTTACTTAGTTAATTGTTTTGCACAACAACAAAAGTAATTAAAACTTCGAAGTTTCTAAATTTATATAAAATGAAATTAAACTTTTTAAACAGTAACATCCGACTATCAACAACACAGCCTCTTCAGCGATTGGCTACACTCAGACGGCTCTCGTCCAATAGTAAGCAACGATACATTACGCGCCCAATCAAACACGCCCGGTACGAGAAGGTGTATCCTATGTCCCGATGAGAATCTAACCCCCTGGAGATATTCCCCCAAGTCTCCGCCCCCGCCTACAGGCCTAGCGGGCCAATCCCCTCAACGCTCAGCCTTCTCGCTGACCACGTGCAGTACTAGCCCCGCCCCAGACTATAGCTTTAACTATTCAAATATGTCCTAACTTTAGACTTTTTGAATTTAAATTAAGGAAACATTTAGCATGAGGTTTATTCAGTGAATTTAATTTTTATGAAATATTAGGTGTCATTTTCAAAGCTGGAAAATGTGTCGTATTACTGAATATGAACAAATGTGTTTTTATAATGTATAGGTGTTTTCTTAAAATAGCGATTACTCTTTGTGTACAGACTTTAACATTTAGCATTTCTGTTACGATTAACGTAATCATAACAGTAAACAAACTGTTACGATTAACAATATATCTTATAAATGTAATATTAATTTAAAGGGTAACATGGCCTCAAGTTATGTTGTGAAAAATGACGACTAGGTAAATATTTCTAATATTGCATAAATGCTGATTGATGTTATTTTATCAAATTTGGCGTTTCGTAAATGACATCTTCGCGAATGGGAGATTTATATACCTACAAGAAATCAATGTACATCTTTATAATAGGAAAATGTTAATGACTCATATAAATGTTATATTTTAGCTCATTTTAGACAAAGAGATAACTGTCTATGTAATAATATTCTCAAGATTACTGCAATTCGAACCTGCATATCTTTGTTTCAAGCTGAGAATTTAAATTAGTGAATGATTAAATGAGTGAGTGAATGAATGATTGAGTAATGAAAGCGAACGAATGATACAGTATAATTTAATAAAGACTTAAATAATTTATATAATTTATATTTGAAATTTCATATTTGAATTACAAATCAGTTAAAACTGGCAATTTGTAGGATTTTAAATGCAACACTGACATATTCATGACTTTTAGATTTGCATAAGAATTCCAGTAGAGCTACAATCATAGAGAGACCGAGTCCACTGACTAATATGTAGAAGATACCGGCAACATTGCTCAGCGTCAAAGCACTCTGAAACGATCCGCTTCCCTGTGTAACACATTTAGAGCTATAATTTTACATACAAACTTATTTGCATTCATTTGCATCATGCTCATAATAAACCAAAATATAATTATGCAAGTATATGTCTACTGTAATTATTTGCTAGTTCTTGTAATCGTTGAAACTTTATTTCATCTTAAATGACAGGAAATTAAAACAATAATTACAACCAATACAAAAGAAAACAGAGAAAATGAAATTGAAGTAAATTGCAAAAATTAAATTATATTGTACATGGCATATTATATATCTTAATTATAACAGATATATTTTTTATAAAACCGAACCTTTGCATCAGTCTCCACCCCACACTCCCCCTTATCGTACCACCATCTCTTTTGCAGTTTCTGTAGAGCTCCATTTTCGATCAGATTTAAAACTGCCAGACCTATAGGGATTCTAAGAAATAAATTGAATTGCTACACACTCAAAAGACATATACATATGTAGGTACAAAGGCATACATTGGTATATACATTGATAATTTTTTTTCGCACAAGTTCCAAAAACAGAACAAAATATAAAGAAACTTCCTTAAAAAAATCGTTATATATAGTTATTTTATTCATCACAGAACAATGGATATTTTGTCTTTCTAATTCATTATAAAATACCATCTACAGACTTTGGCTGCTGAAATACCTCAGTTTAGATCCAATTGGAGTGGCAATGCCGTACCCCTTTGAGTCGAGATTTACTCCAACTTTCATCGTGTCACAAGGTTTCTTCTGGTTGTAATATTCGTTCATCGATGACTCCATAAAGAAAGCGTACTTTCCTTTAGAGTCTCGCACTTTCTGTACACCGGCTTCCGTCGTTTTTACGAAAACGTCAGGATTCGAATTCATGACCTTCCAAACCGTCTCGTAAAGTTCAATTCTTGAGTACTATTAAAATATCGAAGAAGATAATATAATAAGGAGAATAAAATGAAATTATTATCATTGTAGATATTAGCGCAGTGTTTATATTTCATAAAATTTCATAAAGAAATTACGAGTAACTTTATACTGTGTTAGTTAAAAAAGTATAAATATAGTCAAAAAGCAATAGAGTATATAATAGAGACATAATACAGAGAGCACAAAGAAAAGAGAGCACAAAGAAAGACTTGAAACCCAAGAAAACATGTAAAACTTTTACAATACTAAAATCAAACTAAAAATAAACAATTTAAATATGCTAAGTAATTTGAAACCCAACCCTGAAGAAATCTTTCGTTGATCCAGAATCTAAGGTGCCGTATTGAATGAGCGATTGTTTGACAAGTTCATCTACTGAATTGATAGGTATGAGCATTCGTTCTATTGTCAAAAAGGCCGCGAGGTTAGCAGTGTAGGTTGAGATTATTATGAGGGTAAAGAACCACCAAGAGCTCCCAGCCATTCGACCAGAGGCCGATCTATTACAAAAATTATCTCCTAGATTGTTCATTAAAAGTTGCTTAATTCAATTTAATTAAAAACTTATGAAAATGTAAATTATTGCCTGAAATTAAAAATACTGTTTAGATATAAGCCTTCTTATTCATTACACTAAGCTTATACCATTATTATATATAGTTTAGGTAATTTAGGCCTATATATTTAGTTTATTTATATAATGTCATATAAAGCGAAATAAAAGCATTACTTGGGTGATATATCGCATCCCTGTTGCATGAAAGCAGCCAATGAAAACCACAAACTATTTAGCATCGTGAATTGACTCGAAAAACTCATTCCTTGATCGCTTTCTTCAATCTGCCAAGCAAAGGGACTGACTCGACTGATGAGAAACAGAATAAAACTTGCGCAGAGGTAAGATCCAACTATGCACATCCACACGACATAGGAGAGGGGATCCATGAAGGAAAAGACACCGGGTTTCTGGTTTCCAGGTTTCTTAATCATGATACTGATACCGAGGTTCATAAAAGGCTTGGAGAAGTCGATGACACGTTCGCGCATTGAGGAGATTGTTAGAGGAGCAATAGCGAGATCGGCAACCTGGTCATTTTGTAGTAGCTTTATTGTGTATTAGCTTATCTAATAAGTCGATTATTAATTATGTATAATAAGTATTAAAGTTATTCTGCTTGTTTACAAGTAAGCAATCAACGATGCAAAATTGAGAGGGATGCGAGTGCACATGCTGCTAGTTGATATAAACTTTTTCTCAAAGTAAACTCAAATAGACTATACGACGCTACAGAGTAGGGCATAATAAAATTTTAAAGGGATAAATAATATTTTATATTCATTTTTATTAAATCAAGAAAATGCAAATTAAAAGAAACGAAAAAAATTTAACTAAGATCAGAGATAAAATCAATGCCTTTAAAACTTTAAAAAGGAAACAGTAAAGATACTTAATAATACAAAAATAACAATAAATATATTATACCTCAGTTGTAAGTTCCCCGATCATACCATTCCAAGTCCCATTACTTGTAAGCTGGCCGTATTTCATGTCTCTCACGACGTGCAGTTTATAATCAAAGCCCACAAACTCAGCGATCAGCCTGGCCAGTTCAGCGCAGTATCCCTCGAACACGTCATTGCCCGCTAGCAGCCCCGAGGCGTCTGATTGGTTCTTTTTGTACATTAAATATGGCGGAGACTGACGTTAAATATATTAAAAACAAACTTTATTTTCATTTAAAAGTCATGTAATTTTAAATAAAATTTACAAATTAATACGTTTTTATAGTTTTACTAAACTGTTTGTGTTATCGAGTAATAAAATAAACTCTTTATATTTTAATTTATAACTTTCATTCACAAGTGTTTACATAAATTACATTAAAATTTATAACTAGCATTCTAATTGGAATTTACATTAAAATTATACTTAGTCAAAAACTTAGTCAAAAAATTAATTCTTAGAGAAATTGAAGTCCTTACTATAATGGTCGTTACAATGAAAGTTTTGTTTATAAAAGTAACATCATCAAGTTCTAATTCTTCTTCGTACATATCAGTAATTAAACCATAAGTTGTATTCCAGGCTCCAATCTAAGTCGTGCATAAAATTATATTAAAAATTTATACTCTGGAACAGCCAAGCAAGCAATAGTTAGCCTACTGTGAAATTACATAATACGCAAAGAAAATAAGAAAAGTCTGAACGAGAAATTCAGTCTTGATATCAGTTCATTGTTTCTTGTAAATTATCGCAATATTCACAGCCGAATACCGAGATCCACGATCACAAATGCTTACTTTTGAAATTTTGAAAAATTTCTTTATTGATTAAAATTAAAATGATACATTCAAACAATAACCAAAGTATCAATTTCTATATTCAATCCTCAGAAAAGCTTGCCCTAAATTCTTATCGCAGACAACTTTAAATTCTGCTATATTTGCCAATGCAAAACAATGACTGTATTAATTGATTGATAGCTATAGATCAAATGGTTATGCATTATTGAAAGCTTTTTTTGGCTGCTGAATATAGCCAGCAGAAAATCAGTATTAAATCAGCGAAGAAAAGTCGCTGACGTATATACATTAGAGAATTGGGACGATTGATTGATGACCGTCGGCTGCTAGGATCTCATCTGCTGCGCACTGGATTTTAACCTCGTGTAAAAAAGCAATTACATTTCGTAACATCTCGTGTGACATTTTATCTTTCGTTGATTTGGGAGAAAGATGTTAGCACTGTTGCTTAGAGTGTAAGAGTAAAACGAAACAGAGTTTATAGTGTATCGTAGATGTCTTAATGATTTCTTTTTTATTACCGTCTCAATGTCCCAGTGCAATTAAAGTTGAGATTGTATAAATATTTGAAACATAAATGAAATGAACAAAAATATAATAGAGAAGTAAATTCTGTGATATTTAATATGTACCCCTTTGATTTAGTTGCTTGCAAATAATTCTAGACAATAATACATTAGTTAATAAGTAACCATTAAAAAGGTTTTATATTGTGATAAACAGCAAATAGGAATTAATCTTAAATTATATTTTATTATTCTATATTTGAAGAATTATTTCAAACTTTTTTAAGGTCGCTATTAAATTCCATTTCCAGTATATCCAACTGGAAGAAATTTCTGTGACCCTTTTTATCGAATGAAATGTGTCCAGTGAGCCCACTGAATTCTACCTAAGTGAAATAACACATTTAAGCCTTATAATCAAAGATATCAATGAACAGCAAAAACACTGCAAAATACTGCAATAAAAAATATACATAAATTTCACTAAAAACTGAATAAAACTGAAATACATTACGTTATCATACACCTGTATTAAACAAATTAGACCTACATCGTTATTTCAAGAATAACATTATTATAAACTAATTAATAATTATTACTGTTATTGATATCTCCGCACACTGATTTCTATGCTTATTATTTATTTTATTTTCCTTTTAAATTATATTTTAATAATAAAGTTTTTCAACGAATTCATAAATTATAATCGTCTTTATACTAAAAAAATCTTGCTCACAGCTCGTAGACTTTTCAACACAGCATGACCGTGGATCCACGGAAACACGGGGTCGTTCCGGCATTGGATGCTTCGAGACTCGTTTTTAAAATATTCGCCGCGACGGAAACCTGGCCGCAACAGTTCCGGCTGTTCCGAGTTTAAAGACTCCAGACCTTTGGAGACGAGTTGGATCGCATCAAACATAAGCGCTTCGTCCAACTTAAGTAGTTAAAAAGAAATTTATAAAATGTTGCATTTCGATTCATTTTTTTATTTAAACAAATCTGAATTTAAGTGTATAATTATAATGAATTTAGAAGCTAAATTTTAGCTGATTAAAAATGTACGTATTTTCTCACAAGTTATAATTTATGCGAAATAATTTACATTTCAGTTACTTCTAACACTGAAATAGATTTCAGATGAATAAATGTCTGCAAGTCAGTTAAATAAGATAAGAAATATATATACTACGATTAGGCCTAAAATTATTTTTATAAATTCGTTCTTTATTTGCAAACTCAAAATTTAAAATTGTTGTTTAACCTTTATTATTTGTTCTGACTCATCTCTGACGTCATTTTGATCACCTGACCAGTCACGCGTCATTGCTTGCACGTAGGGTCGCGTGAGGTCAATCAAGCGGAACCCCGTGATTCTCACGCCACCGTAGCGGAACCGTTTCACGTTCAACCCATCTATTTCCTGTGTTCAATCATGCGTGAATGCTGATTTATTGATTTTTATATAATCTATGATTTTTGAACTTCTATTTAATTAATGCATTGTTTAACAATTATATAACTTATATAACGTAATATGACACATATTAATTTATAGTTTATTTAGCTCCATCTTTCTATTATGAACATTTAACACCTCTTCTTTATAAATCAGTTGTTAGATTCAAAGTTTTTTTCTTAAAATATTGAAAACAGCTTTACAGCTAAAGGCATCTTTTAAAATAAACGATGTGTATACGAATAAAAAGCTATAGATTTTGTTAGAGTAGTATAGTTAGCTGTAATTCGTGTTATTTATCCAAACATCAATTGTATTATTTCACGACGATAATCCAACCTTTTAACCACGATTGTGTAATAAGAAATTCTATATATGAACATTTAAATTTCAATACACTGGAAAATTACCAGTGGCAAATCTAGAGAAATATTTTAAGAGGGGACAATAAAATATCTTTTATCGCGAGAATAAACCGTCAAACAAATGCGACACCATTTTTTGATAAAATCTAAATTTATAAAGTAAAGATAAAACACTTTATTTGGTAAAGCACGATTAAGTTTATATTTCTAACTAAATACCGATTGCATTGCATTTAATTAATTTATTTTCACTTTCAAAGCGTCTATGAACAGCCCAAAATATGTAATTTTTAAGGATAATACCAATCCCGCCCCCCCTCCCGCCCCCATCACTAAATTCACAATTGAGAATAAGACAATCATCTATTGCTAATGAGATGGCAGATGTTTCGCATCTAGACAAGAATTCATGGAGAACAATTTCTGAGGAAATTGGTCATCAAGATTTACTTACTCGAAAAATTGGGGAAACTTTGGAGAAAAGCTAAAGCGTGATTCTTTTTTCTTGAAGCAAAACAGAGAGTGACGGCTATAAATAAATTCTGTAAGTATTTATAAAGTATACAATGTCATGAACCGATGTATTATGGAGTACTCACCAAGCCTCCTATTAGATAATGATAATTAGTTCTATGCATTCCAAGATTTTGTAGCTAAAACAAAAAAGTATAAAACATTATAACATAATTGTTATTTAATTAATTCATATCTTACTTTTAATAAATGGATATAAAATATATCGTAATAAGGCATAATTAATATTACAATACTTTATTAGTAGGCCTAAATTAACGGTAAAAGAACGACGCAATTTTACAATATGTTAAATTATAGATTTATATCATAGTTGTTCCGCACGTGCGAAACGCACTTTATATCTGATGAAAAGTGCACGCACTTTAACGCACTTTATTTTAATTTATCATTAACGCACTTATTAACGCGCTTCAACGCACTTTATTATATTCGAAAAGTTCGCGCACTTTAACGCACTTTATTTTCGCCACAAACGTGCGGAACAACTATGATTTATATACAATAATTGCACAATGAATCCTAGACAACATAATTTCTGTAACGAGTAACGTTATATATGTGTGGTATAATAAACTTACTAAAGAGTGCAGCAAGCTAAAATTTCTCCAGTCATTAACATCTTTATGAATCAATGATTAACATCATTAACATCATCATTAACATCATCATTAACATCATCATTAACATCATCATTAACATCATCATTAACATCAACGATTCTTAAATTATTTAATATCTGGGTTTCAATTTCCGTTATATAAGCCCACTGCCCTTTCAATATATCACGATTTGTATGATCTATAGAAAGATCATGAAAACTAGTAAAAGTTTTTAATAGAAATTTCTGCTGCAATAGCAAAATTAAAACCTGATCAAGAGCCAATTGCAGAGAAATTTTTGAGCTGAAATCTAACACAAAGTTATTAACGCTTTCGTTTCGCGCGTCTAATCGCCGCAACACGGAATAACTGTCGTGAACAGTTAGCAGACGATACGATTCTAATTCTATCATAACGGATTCTCGGCGGATCATTGAATGTATCCGTTCTAATCTATATAAACCTGTATAATAATGATTATAATTTAAACGAATACCATATTATACAAAGCTATGTGTTATAAAGTGTCTGCGACATCGTCCCTCGACGATTAAAAAGACGTTAAACTTTTATTGATTGATTGCTATTATAGTGTTTTATAATTAGAGGTCGATATTTTTATAGTTTTTAGACAAATTTAAAACATTGCGTAGTAAAGATTGTGATGCTCTCTGAATTTATTACTACTACTAGCAATTAAATAACAAAGTAATTGCTATATTTTTATATAATGACACTGTTTCTCTTTAGTTATAATTATAATTTACGTTCATCGTCAAAGTCGTTAATCCTACGTTATGTTTGACGCAAGGGACGGTACCAAGCTACCGTTTCGTTGAATTATTTAATGGACAAAATAATGAACGGAGATTTACTACGAGATTGATAAGAAAAATCAGACTGTATTTGAGTTGAAATCGCGATTTTACGCTGAAACTTCTTTACATTTAATAAAAGAAAGTTTAAATTGTGCTCTAAGTAGATTCTATACCCAAATGTTAGGTAAGATTATAATATAATCGCCAAATTAAAGATTTACAATTTAACTTAAAAACAATGTGAAAAATGCACGAAGTTAATATATAGAGGGTGAAAATTAGATCTTCTATAGTAAAGAGTTTTTGCTAGGGTTTTCATTATTGAAATCATGCTTCAAAATCAGATTCGTGTCATGAAAAGAATAACTGTAATATCAAGTAATTCACACTGCATTTCTACAACGCGCTCAGTTTATTTTACCAACGATAACAATTTTAGATAGCTTGAAATTCAATTGACGACAGATATTCAGCCAATAATTGAGCAGCTAAAACATGAGAAGTTCCGTTATACAAGCTCGCAGCAAAATGAATTCTTGCAGATAGAACGACAGAATTTATTGAAAATAGAATTAGGTAACATGAAAAGTGAAAAAGATTCGAGAAAATAGATGGAATAGGCTAAACTCGAGAACAAATTGACAAAGGGAAAAGTATAGAAAGCATTACAGAAATTATTAAGCTTCTAAAAATATTACTGCATTCTTAAAGTTTAAAACTTAGCTAACATATACAGTACTAATTTAACAGAAATAATACTTTCAATAAAAGTCAGGTAATTGTAATAAAAACATAATAATAATACTGTTAAGATAGATTTGTAAGAAATTATTTAAGTGTTTATTTTGACTGTTATTTACAAACTATTTATTTTCCTTTTAATATAAGATAAATTATCCATTGTTTTTGATATTTTTTGTACCAAAATATCTGAAATTATTACAATTAAATTAATTTAATTATTAAATTATTATTATTGAAATTACTATATACTAACCTTCAATGGTATCATAGAGATAAACAAATTTCTTCCATTTATAAAATCGAGCAACATCTAAAATCGGCTTCTCGTATGACGGACACAAATAGAGAACAAACTGAGATTTCTGCCTGTACCCTCCTTTATGTCTTATCTCATGCCCGTGATGTTTCTCTTGAAGCCGTGATCTTTCATTTTCACCGTTAGGATTTGTCGACGGGATTTCGTGAATAGATGAAAGCGAAGACGATGATGTTGACGAGAAAGATGATGATGAAAGAGAGAAAGAAGATGAGAGAGGAGAGTGAGAGAGAAGAGGAGCACCTAGAGCTATGTAAGGCATGTTAAGAGTTCTGACAAAAGATTCGGCTGTGCTTAGCATTGACTGAGTAGATGTTACTCCAATTAAAGCTAATATTCCTTGAGATGCAGTCGTACAGACTAAAATAAAGTGCAATACTTTGACATTTTAATGTCATCTGCTTCAATGTTATCTAACATTTAACTGAATTATTTGCTAATGTTTGTTACTAGATAGCAATAATTGTACCTATACACAAAGCAATGTACTTAAATACATTTCAGGCCTGTTACAGTGAAACAAAGAAAGGGGTAAGAGAGATGTTATACCCACCTTTCACCCCCCCCCCTTCTTGAAAATCAGACATTGAACACAGAGAGAATTGCTACAATTATATTTAATTTGTATTCATTTACTAAAATTTAACGAATGACATAATTTAACAGATGTTTTTTTTCTATGTAATACTTACTCGCACGACTGATATGTAGTACTTACTCGCACGACTGATATGTAGTACTTACTCGCACGACTGATATGTAGTACTTACTCGCGCGACCGATATGAAAAGTATTTTGTAAATCATCAATCTGTTCTTCATAAACGTGCAGTTTAAAAGTTGTTGAATTGCCGTTCATTTCATTCAGCTGATCGAGAAAATAGCGAAAGGCTAGTTGAGACTGAGATTGAGACTCAAATAATGCGCCTGATGTTTAAAACACAAAATTGGGTTTAGTACAAATCAGTGGTACAAATTTATGACAATTTTTAAGTCATGAAATATATTTAGACTCAATCTAAAGTAAATCGAAAATGTGACTAACAAAAATATTTTAATTTTTATAAATAGTTGATTAAATACTCAGTCGATCGATATATATCATTATTAACATAAATTTAATTTTCTAAATGACTTTAAAAGGATAAAATCTTACCGATGGGCATGCGTTTTGGGAAAGCCTGCACCAGTGTCATGAGACATTGATTGATCAAAGTCAACTGTCTAGAACTTGATTTACAGAACATACTGCACGGATCTGCCGCTGTGATCATAATCCTTTCATCAGCTTAACCATTAAATTAATTAACATTCTAAGCTGAAAGTTATCTTCAAAAGCTTGCAATGTACATAGAGATCCATTTTATTTCTTACATCATAATTATTTCGTACGGATGTATATAGTTTATTTATAATATTAATTTACTGAACGCAACTAACTTCACGGTAAAGAACGTGCAAAGCGTAAGTGAATAGAATCTTAATGTCTATTCAATTTTGCAGTACAACTAGCGGTATCAAACCGCTGCAAATCACTGCTTTGCTTGCACGTATCTTCACTAAATCGTCTTACGTGTGAAGCTGCAGCATCTTTTGCTCAATTATGCTTGCAACTGATTTTATCTCAATATATCTTAGAATTTTCAAGCTTATAGGCCTATATATATCTAATGAGAGTGTGCAATGTTTGTTAACTTATTAATTTATATTACAAACATTTGATTTTAATTTGCTTTTGATGTTCATTGATAGATTACATAGTGGTTTATCAGAATAATTAAACGTAACAATGGTCAATATAAAACTAGTTTTAAAATTTTGCGATTTGACCGCAATTGAGTGCAATGTTAAAATATAATTGCAATATTATCGCAATATCACGAAATCGATCGCAAGTTGTTTTGAAAATGAAGCAAAAATATAATTACAGACGAAAATAGCAATAGTATTTACTTTAGTACTGGTCCTGTGTAGTGTGTAATGAAGTTTATAAAAGAGATGAATCTGCAATTTTATAGACGATTTGATTCATTTTTTTCTAGACGAAAAGAATTTCTTATCATTTATAGATGAAATGAACCTTCGTATTCATTGTTTGTTGATTTATATTTTATTTTTATTTAAAATATAAAATTAGGCGATAAGTAATTTGCCTAATTTTTTCCCTTCCCTCTATCAAGTTATAACCTTTATATTTGTACGCTACTTCATCTGTGTAATTAAATGTAACGTTTATTATGGAATAAAATGAATATTCTAATCTATACGATATCATTGTATGATATATATCTACAGTATGATGATATGAAGATCAGAAATGCCTGAACCGACGTCGACGGAAGTGGATTGTATAAGGGAAGTATGGCAGGACAACATGGAGGACGAGTTTAAAAAGATTCGCACGATTGTACAGCAGTACCCGTACGTTGCAATGGTAGGTTGCATTTTTGCTAGATTTTACCCTTTATAATAATAATAGATTTTTATTTTGAATTTTTTTACATATACAGTAAACTCAGTTCAATTTCAATCAAAAGAGAAAGATATAAGATGCCCAAAATCATTGTATAATGCAACAAAGAGAATAAAGGTCCGAAGACATTAATATGTGACGTCACAATATTTTTATTACTAAATGACTTTGCTAAATATATTAATATCTATATTCTATGTTCAAAACTTAATAAAATTATTAATATTACCAATATGAAGATAGTAAATTGCAGTCTTTGTAAAAGACTTAACTGAATAATTTTGATTCAATAATTATGATTTAATACCTAAATTAAATGAATCGAAATGATTTTTTTGCATTTTTTCAGGACACGGAATTCCCTGGTATTGTTTGTCAGCCGGTCGGTGACTTTCGCAACAGTTGCGACTACCAGTATCAAAGTTTACGCTGCAACGTCGATTTGCTTAAAATCATTCAAATAGGGTTGACCTTTCTAGACGATCAAGGTCATTCTCCCTCTCCCGTTACCACTTGGCAGTTCAATTTTAAGTTCAATCTCGAGTGAGTTCAGTTTTAACTAACTTTTACGTTTGTTTTAAAAAATATTGTAAGTTTTTAATTCTGAAAATTTGAGTTCAATTTTATAGCGTTAAATCTATGCGATAATACGTTTTAGTATTTGTAGTTTTTTTGTAACTGAAATTTGTTTAAGACAGATAAAATTATACTTAGCTTATAGATTTTATTTTCAACAACGTTTAAAATAAAATCTTTATTTCTTTATTTATTTGTTTAATCGAGCGTCTTATTAAAGATGCAGAGAGTTATTATTTAGCGAAATTATAATTTTGTCAGTTATTAGAAAGTCATTTATTGATTAGTAATTAGAAAGTTACTAGTCTAGTACCGGAACTCAAATCTTAGATGCCATGACTTCTAGTCATGCATCTTAACCACTTTACCAAAAGACTTGTTTATAATTTATATAAGCAACATTTGTTTATTTGTTTATTCTGTTTTTCAGAGTAGATATGTTTGCCCAGAATTCTATAGATTTGTTGACTAAATGCGGTATACAGTTTAACCGGCATAAAACTGACGGCATAGACGTCAATCAGTTTGCAGAACTTTTGATGACATCCGGTGTCGTTCTTTGTGACAACGTTAAATGGGTGTCATTTCATAGGTGGCACTTCTATATTTTACTTCTTTTTTTTCCTGTCACTTTGATTTATTCTTGCACATTTATTCTCGAATAAAAATCATTTATTTAGATAATATTTTATTGGCTGCAGCAAAACTACAACAATACTGTGATACAAAAACAGTTAATCGTTATATAAATTGAAAGAAAAAAGACATAAAACAGATAGAAAAATTATATAAATCACATGAAACTGATAGTACGATAATTCAAATTAAATAAACCATAATAAAAAATTGCACAATAATTGCACTTTGTTTATTCTCAAACTTTCACTCATCACTTTGTTTCTACAAGTCCAGAGCATTAAATAATACCTTTTTTGTGCTGATGTGACATCAAATTTATTCTTTTTTTACAGCGCGTTTGATTTTGCGTACTTGATAAAAATGTTGACAAGTTCCGCGCTACCTACAGAAGAAACTGAATTTTTGGAACTCGTAAAACTTTTCTTCTGTAATATTTATGATATAAAGTTTATCATGAAGGGCTGCAAGTCACTCAAGGGGGGACTACAGGAGCTGGCTGAACAGTTAGAGGTGTGTGGGGGCCTCACCCCCGAATGAATTTTTATAAATATTTTTTTAGAGACAGTATTTATAAGTAAGTTATTAGGTATTTCGGTTGTTACCTAGGATTCAGATCTAGAACTTGTTTTTTGAATCCGGCATTCGATCACTGAGCTTTTTATCATATTTTTGGATGAGCACTTCACATTTTTGATAATTGTTCACATTTTGTATGATAATGTCACAGTTTATGTGAAAGCTTCTCATTTTTATGTGAAATATTCTCATATTTATTTGAAAGCTTTACATTTTTGATTCACATTCACATTTTTATAGGAAAAATTCACATTTTCGATTGAAAACATCACATGTTTGATGCACATTTTTGATTGAAAGTTTTATATTTATGATTGAAAGTTTCACATTTTTGATTAACGTTCACATTTTTATGTGACATGTTCACATATCTGATTGAAGATTTCTCATGTTTTGCATGATTTTTCATACAGATAGAACGTATTGGACCACAACATCAAGCCGGCAGTGACAGTCTACTGACTGGTGCCGCTTTCTTTAAGATAAAAGAGGTCTTGTCATCTACCCATCATTTCATTTATAAGCTTTTACTTAGTTAACTCATTCTTCAATAGAGTTTCATGTAAATAAATGTTTCGCTAACTTGCTGCACCCTTTAGTTCGGTTTAAATTCACTGCGAGACTTTTAATATTTTGTTACTAGCAAAGGGCGCTGCAAAGCAGGGTCGTTTTAATTCTTTCCTATTCAACATCTAAATTCTTGTCTTTGCTACTGTTAAGTAATTTTTATAGCAAAATTGTTTATTGGATTAAAAATTATATTATTATGTAATTAGTTATTTTACTATATTGTTTTTACATCTCATAAATTTTTTTTTTTTTTATAGCTGTATTTCAGTGAGAGAGAGTTGGACGACGGATACAATAATCAGCTTTTTGGATTGACTACAACTTATGACCCGTTGACCGTTCATCCGATAACGTCGGTCAATAGCTCAACGCCGACGTTGAACGGCGCTGAGACTTACTCGACATCAAATAAGTAATGTCTCGTCGTGTCATTTAATTAATGACATTGACTGTAAAGAAATTACTGCGTATTGTACGTCATTTTTAAATTGTTTTTTTGGTTGCAGATCAGTTTGTAGATTTTAGGTTTGAATCTCGATTGAGAGATTTACTTGCTGCACCCTTTGTAGCTTAAGATTATTGCGTTAGATTTTAGTTAGTGTCAAGGCCCGTTAGAGAAGTGGTTAGAGCGCTGGATTTGAAATCGATAGGTCCAACTTTGAATCCCACTTAGCTCACCATTTTCTCTAACTCGCTGCATCCTTTAGTAAGGTGCTTAAATTGATAGCTACTTCTTACACATCTTTAATACGGTAATCCAGACATTAAACGTAACCTTGACTTAACTTAGTGTGGGGTTTGAGTTGCGATATGACTTGCTGCACTCTTTAGCGATTTAGCAGCTACGTAGTTGTATTCATGGTTATGTTGATATCGAATGTAATTTGTATTGGTTTTGATTCAGAATTGGTTGTTTTTGAAGGAAATGCATGCTTGTAAGATTTATAAAACTCTTAATTTTAAATGTTAAGTTTGTTTAGTTCGTAATTGTATGACATTTAATTCATGATCTTAAATTTAGAATCTGTTTTTCGAATATCTACATGTTAGTGTTCTTGGTTTTAAATTTGGGTTTTAGTATTTAGTGTCACGTTTTAAGCGTTTTTAGTCGGGAATAAAATTTATTTTATGTTTTATAGGCGCTTGCAAACATACGTTAAACTTTTATCGATTGATTGATTGCCTTGTCATTTCTAAATTAAAATCATTTAGCGTTAAGAATCATGCATACGTTTATCGTTCAGTTTTTGAATAACATCATCGTAAATGATTACATAGAGTCTTTTGTGCTGATGTGACGTTAAACGACAAACCTTTCGAAGTATCGGTTGAAGCAGTTAGATCTCGGATTCAGTTTAATTAAATAGTTGAAGACATATAATCTTGTTTTGAATCTTAAAAATATCGCACAGTATACTGGTATAGCATGTAGTTTTTGACTTACCAGATTCAGGTTCAAATCCTGTCTATTGAGAATTACATAGTTGTAAATCATGACTTGGAAAATTTTATTATAATTTTATGTAGGTATTATTACTCTCTAATGTGTACTAATGTTGTTTACTACAGAATGTAGTGTGAATCTACATTGTCTAGTATATTGTATTGTTATAGTGCATCGCGTAGTGATGTAGTACAGGATGTGTAGTACAGAACTATTTGTAGCGTGTAGGCAGCAAAATTATTTTTACGTTTTGTTTCGATTTTCTACCGATTTTATCATTTTGTTTTCGTTTTATAAAGACATTAGATTTTAATTTTATTCTTAATTACATTTACACGTGCACGTAATTAAGATCTTTAAAATGATGTTATTAAGTGAAATTTTACTTTTGTAGAGCCAGGTTTTTGATCGGCTTTATTTCAATTGTATTTTTTAGTAGTTAGATATTTCTTATTCGTGTAGATCTATCTCAGTTTTTCATTCGCAATAAAGGCAGCAGCAGTAGTAGTTTGAGTTTGCATCAACTATTTCTTATTTATATTGAATATTGTCAAATTTATAATTATAATTAACGTTAATCATGATTTAGTATGGACTTTTTATAGATACTATTCATTGATTGAAGTATTGAAAATCAATTTGGGTTGCTGTTTTAATAGGAATAATATTAAGAATCATGATTTTAAGCAATCTCTTTATGGTCCTAATTGTTTTTTTTAATGAAATTGAATTATTTTAAAAATTGAAACAAGTCGAGTTGTACTGGTAGATTTAAATAGATGCTTGTAAATATTTTATTTTAATTTAAAATGTCATATTTAGTGTTTTTGCTTATATTGTATACAGTAATAAGCAGAAAGATAAGTTAATGAAATCATGTTGATTTAATGACTGTATTGTTTTGCAGTAATTTATTGCTATTACAATAATCTATAATTTCTATCATCTGCTTCTATGTTGTCTATAGAACCGCAATGACCTCTAAAGCGGGTCAATGACCTATGTAGCGGGTCAATGACCTATATAGTGGGTCAGTGAACTCTGTAGCGGGTCAATGACCTATATAGTGGGTCAATGAACTCTGTAGAGGGTCAATGACCTGTATAGTGGGTCAATGAACTCTGTAGCGGGTCAATGACCTGTATAGTGGGTCAGTAAACTCTGTAGCGGGTCAATGACCTATATAGTGGGTCAATAAACTCTGTAGCGGGTCAATGACCTATATAGTGGTCAATGAACTCTGTAGCGGGTCTATGACCTCTATAGCGGGTCAATGACCTCTATAGCGGATCAGTGACGTCTGTAGCGTGTCATTGACCCTCTATAGAGGTCAATGACCTTGTTAACACCACTGGTCCATTGTATCAGTCGTCCAATGTATCAATCATCCATTGTATCAATTGTCCAATGAATCCATTGTCCTCAATCGTCCAATCTATCAATCGTCTAATTTCTCAATTGTCCACTTTATCAATCATCCACGTGTCGGATCCATCGTCCAAAGCATCTACCATCCACTGTATCAATCGTCCACTATCAATCATTCACTGTATCAATTATCCAATGTAGCAATCGTTCAATTCAATTGTCTAATATATCCATAGTCCACTGTATCAATTGTCCATTGTATCAATCATCCAACGTATCTATCGTCCAATATATCTATCGTCCAATGTAGCAATCGTCCAATGTATCAATCGTCTACTATATCAATCGTCCACTGTATCAATCGTCTACTATATCAATCGTCCACAGTATCAATCGTCTACTATATCAATCGTCCAATGTATCTATCGTCCAATGTATTTGTATCAATCGATGTATCAGAAACGTATCAAATGACTGCTTTCTTGGAAATGTAAAGAAATCTGAAACTTTGCCACAAAATGTAAACAAATAAAAGTAAACACAGTACAATAAATACATTTTCATTTATTTTCCTCTAATTTTATTCAGTTTTACGAAGATCAGCGATAAATGTTTCAGTTTAGCGTTAGGATTAATTTATCGCGTTATTAAACGTTAGATTCTAACATTTATTTATATTTTAATTGATCTTAAATGTATAAATGTCTGTTTTTATACTGGATCTATTATATTTAACTCGAAATTTCGTTAACTTTTACGATGAGGCGGGGGAAAGGGAGAGGGGGG